>OY757936.1:73943054-74020554 GCA_963585895.1 Sepioteuthis lessoniana | reverse complement strand
GCTTGGTAGGCATCCATATAGTGCATCCACATAGTAGAATAGACACAGCCGCTGCTTGGAAGAAATAGTGTTTTATTTTATCGGATATGACAGACTTTCATATTGTCAATAACCTACCAATAGCAGTTCATGCTTACGTTAAGAGAATATTGATCTCACTTACAGTAGATAAGATGCTACTACCGAGGTAAGTGAACTTGTCCACTAACTACAGAGAACCACCATTTAGAATGGTGATGTCTCCCTGATTAAAACACACGTACTCCATTTAGTCTGCATTCACATGGAGGTCAATTTAAGGAATTACAACAATTCTTATCATATTTACCAACCCCTCCGCTCGGGCAGGATATGACACAAGGTCAATTTTTTAAGCGGAGTTTAGCAGGTTTGAATTCAGAGTTTTCCTTCTCCTAGACGAGTTGCCTCACCAAGGCTGAAGAACCTAGTCTGCCCTACTATTTACCCATATCTGGAGGGAGAATAATTAGATTCATACCTTTCCCAAGAGTATTAGCGCTATGGTGAAATGCAAACAGTCTCGTCCAGGATTTGAACTCGTGTCGCTGTGTCCATTTCCTACGACGATAACCATTTCACCATGAGCACTTCCAAACCATAACCATAATAAGAATTGTTGTAATTCCTTAAATCATTGTTAAATCTGAAGAATTACGTTAAAATGTAAGTTAATTTACTGTAGAAAGTGAAGTTAAACCTACGTCTCGTTACTTTATTATGATTCCAACCGGTAACAAAAGAAAAACCTGGTGGGCGAAATGGGGAGGAAACTTTTCCCCTCTCTTCAACCCCCTCCCACCTACCCTCCTGAGTCTATTCTGGTGGTATTAGTTATATCCATTGGATCTGCAGAAGTCCTGTTAAATTTGGTGTTATTTATTCATATCAATACTCATAGCAGGATAGAAATAAATTTTAAATACTAATATATATATATATATATATATATATATATATATATATATATATATATATATATATATAAGTAAATAAAGTAAAGTTGGCGACCATTAGTCAAGGGCGACCAGAAGGCTCCCTTTTCAATAGCTACTACACTTCTTTCCCTGGATTGCTCCACTTTACCCTTGATACGTACCTTATATTGCTGAGTGTTAAGCAAGGTGGTATCAAGCACCATTTTTAAAGTTTTTGCTATGACGCGACCTGAGATTGAACCTAGTTGTCCCAGACCATTGGCGAGCACTCTACCCAATGATGCGATTTGATAGAATTATATATACATACATACATATGCATATGTTTAACTTATTTTCTCTGCAATTTCGTCTCTTTTTCTGTCTCTCACTATGTATCTACGAGGCCCTATGGAAGTCCTCTTGTGTGAGCGTGTCAATAACCTTCGTCACAGCCTCTTTCATCTCCTCAATTCTCTTATAAAGACATGGAATAACCAAAAGTCACAGGGAGCAAGGTCTCGACGATAGGGAGGGTGGGGAACTGTCTTGATGCCCATCTTTGTCAAATAGTCTGTGACAAGGATGGAGTTGTGGACTGGTGCATTGTCCTGGTGGAAATGCCACTGACCCGATTTGAAGAGTGCTGGCCTCTTCCGACGGAATATCTTCCTGAACTCCCTTAAAACCTCAACATAGTAACCCTAACCCTTTGGCCAATCAACTCAGGTGTATTGACTTCCTTACTCCCCCACACCTCGCATCATCCCTCACAGACTCCCTGCCTTCCTTGAATCTCTTATGCCACTCAAAAACTCATGCTTGATTCATGCAAGATGCCCGAAAAGTAGTCTGAAGCATTCCATACGGTTCTGTGGCATTTTTTCCAAGTTTAAAACAGAATTATATTGCATATCGTTCTTCTAAAGTGTCCTCACGTCCAGTTTGCATTTTTGAAATTCCCCAGCTGTGACAAACAGGATTTAGTAGGGTGTATTCCAATTGCTGCTGTAGTTGTTCATTTGAACCTGAAATCATAAAAATTAGTCCGTAATCTCATAAGAGGTATAGCAATAACATACTGAATTCTCAAGAGTCTATGACAATTTCAAATGCTTGTACAAATAAAGTCTGCAAACTTATTGAATGCGCCACGTATCTATCTATCTATCTATCTATCTATCATTTTATAATTGCCTGAGGTAGTTGTGGATCCGATTCGTATGAGCTAATTCTTCTATTATTCAGCCGTTCCAATGTTAATTCACAGTTGGGATGTCATTTCTATTATGACTTGATAAGTAAGTAATATTAGATAACCACCCAAATTGGACAGCCAATCTTCCTAAATCAAATAAAACGTTCATTTTAAGATTTTGAGAAATCTACCAAACAGAACGTACACTTGAAGAAGATTGGCGAACAGAACGGCTGAATCGTTATGGAAAAAGTTCGAACAAACCCTGGCATATGTCTGTAATGTTGGAGAATTTGGCAAAGGTATTTTCAAAGCTTAGATTAGTCTGGCTATTGCTTCCCCTCTTATTCAGCTATTAAGCTAAGCAAAGTCTGGCACAAGTCCACTGTAGGCGAGCACTATTGAAGGCCTAATTTATATCAATAACTCTCTACCAATCTAGCCAACTGACCAATGCTCTATTGTGTGGATGTTTTATTGATACTTTGATATTGTTTTATCTTGTGTGCAGCTAATAAGCCAAGTTTAGTCTGGCACAACATCTGAACCCCGAAAAAGTATCTAATTCATGACATTAATTGTTGATTATAAAAAAGAATGTTTTTGAATAATACAAGAGTTATCAACATTTGGGGAATCAAAGTATTTTATGACAATCCAAATAATATATGCAATATCTATTTATCTGTTTATTTTGCTATCTATCAATTTTTCAAGGTTTGGTTAGCTCATTTGGTTTAATGGTATATCAACCCTTGATGGTTATTCAATGCCAAATCCTCTTTATACATAAATTGTCCGATGCTTGGATCCGTCAACGATTACATCAAATTACCTTCCACCCCAACCCCACTTACAGAAGGCATCACAGCAGATAGAATTCCCAAGCGATTTGCTCTCTAGGAACGAGAAAAAAAAGTGGTACCATCCTATATCTTGTCCCCTCGTGTCCAGATACATTTTTGCAATCAAAAAATCTTAATTCATTTAATTTGTCTATTTAAAAAGAGTAATCAACAAAAATTAACAAAAATATCTGTAAAATACACAGCAACAAAAAATTGCATACTGATTGATTAAAGTATGTTACGGTCGATTTATATCTTATAATCGTATTCTATTTTAAATGACATTAAATAAGTTATTTTCTTCTTAAAAAAATGTCTGCTAAAATGTCCTCGACTGAAAAGAATTATAAATGTGTTTCCCCGAAGAAATGGTAAGAGAAACAACTTGAAACAGGCATTCAACCTTTTGTGGCTCATCTTTTAAGGTCAGCAATCTTTGAACCCATCTGGTTGAGTTTGATGGCTATTCGAGTGCCTAGGATACCAGACGTTTTAATGGCAATGAGTTTGAAAAGAAATCTATCGGAAAGTGATCGGTACCAAGGCAATTTATGATGATTTTTTCATATCCTTTTTTCATCTAAAACATTCAATATCCTAGGCTATCGAATTAACCTCTTTACTCAGTCTGATTTATTCCAAGATTCTAGATTGATTCTAAGACAAATGGCTGTAGAAAAGGGACCCTGTGAGAATGAAAATTTCTCATGTCTTCGGAGCATTGTACTTTTTTTTTAGGTCTGGATGGTGGATTGGATTGTTTAATTGATTGATTTTTACGGGAATTCAACCCGTTAGAGTCATTTCATGCTTTCAGGTTAGGGAATCGCGTTCATTGCATATTTACATTTTTTGTGTTGTTTATTTAGATTTTTTTTTTTTTGCAGCCGGTCCTATCAAATACAAATAAGATTTAAATAGATCTATTTGGTCTATAGATGGGATCCTAACAGGTCAGAGGAACAGTGGACCTGGCAGTAATGGCAATGAAGAGTTACGCTACATTCTCCAGATCTCCAGTACAGGAGTCTTGTCATCGGATCCAGTTTAATATCATAATCGAGACCCGTCTTTTTTGCAGGGTGGGGGTTTACCTTTCTGTAGGTGACGCTGACCGGGCTATTTTGGATTGGAATGAGACCCTTCCTTTTAGAATTTGCGTCATTATTTTGTAGCAGTTTTGAAACGACAGCAACAACAACAACAACAAGAGTGCACAACCCAAATTACACAAACTGGTGATATATTTCTTCATCTTACCACAAAGAAAAAGATGAGCAGTCTTCAAAAATAAAGTGTTATATTATATTGGTACTATTTTGTTACACTAAATAAACAGATGGATGCTTACAAAAAAGAAACAAAAAAAAAACCCTCAAGAGATGAAAAAGAAAAGAAAGATAGGGTGGGAGATCTGAGAGAAGCATGGAGTGAAGAAAGATAAAAGGTATTCATTACTACAAGGACCATCTTAAAGCTGTTGGTTCCTTTTTTCTCCAAGTATTCGTTGACCGTACAAGCTGTGCCATATAAACAAGACTTTAGCCAAGCAGAACATTCCTTTTACACACTCTACAAATGTAGCCTTTCAATATCAACAAATAATAATATCAGAGTCATCTCAACAAAATGACACATTGTTACGGACTTGATTTTTACAGCAACATTGAGATACTCTATCTTTCTTTCATTATTTTTGAAAGTTTTTTTCTTTCTTTTCCCGCTCTATCTTTGTACTCATCTGCACCCCGTTCTAAGCGGGCATCTAGTCGTTGCATGCCAAATGCACTGAGACGGTCACTCTGTGACACCAAATATGTTCAGGACGGGTCGGTTGGTGCAGCTCAAACGTTCTTGGGGGTTGTTTCCCTAACCAACTTTTTACGCCACTGAGCAAGCTTCTAAGTTCTTTTTTAGCCATGAAGAACATGACCCAAAATAGCAGATAAATTTATTATAAACATCAAGATATTTATAATAATATTCGTATGCTTGTTTGTTTATCCAATTGAATCGTGTCTTGGCAATCGCTCTAAACTGCATCCGGTGGTGAGACTCCAGTTCTGGAGCTCTGAAGAGTATGTAGTCACTTCTTCATTGCCATTACTACCAGGTCGACTATGACCTGGAGAGATAGTAACTACAGGGATTCTATTTCTTGTTCAAATATATCTATGTGAAAATTATTAGTATTGGATAGGAATACTTGAAACCACATAACTTTTTGCAAACAAATGGTTATTATTAAATAAAATTATTAATATTAAATAAGAATACTTGAAACCATGTAACCGCTCGGTCAGCTAGTTTTAGAACTCACTGATTATCCACAGCAGAAAGGTAAGTGCCTCCTCAAAGGCTTGTCCAGGGTATGACACTAAACTGCTTTAATTCTAGCGCTCTTGGGTGTGTGGAATCACTCCTTCTTTGCCATTTTTATTAGGGTCTCATCTTTGGGTCAAATAGATCTTTTTGAAAGTTATTAATGTTAGATAATGTTGTGTCGTGAGTAGTAAGGGTCGGCACACGTATAAGATAAGAGATATTTAATTCTGGAGAGAAATACAGTTCGCCGACTAATGTAACAACCTTAGTTGTTTTGCTATCTGGCAGAACAGACAGACAAAGTCTAGAGTGAGTATCGCTCTAAATAGTCCTCAGACCAGTTCATTCTGTGAGCAAGAGGAGGGCTTTCCAACCACTCTAAAACAGATAGAAATACTTGATTTCAAGTAGCTGTAAGTTATTTATTTTAAGAATAGTATTCTAAAGTTTTATTACTTTTCTAAGTATTATTTCTATTAGTTACTTGAAATTGTATGCAAATAAATGACTATTATTAAACAAAAACGCTTACTTGAAACCACATGTGTATAAATTATTAGTATTTGGTTTGAATACTTGAAACTATACAACTGTGTGTAGATTATTTGTATTACGTAACACTACTTGAAATCATATCGTTATGTGTAAAGAAAATATGTCTCCTACATCCACTGCAGATTCCCTCCTCCAAATTGAATTATCCTGTATAAGACACCAAACCGTATCCGTTGGTGAGGCTCAATTTCTGAAGTTTTGGTGCGTATAGAGTTACCCCTTTAGTCATTGACCCGGCTCGGTTGACCTCAATGGATCAAATAGAACTCTCTGAAAATTATTGTATAGGAATATGTGAAACTATATAACTGAGCTAACAAATGATCATAATTAAACAGAATTTTTAATGTAAGATTGCAATACTTGAAACCGTTTAACTCTATAATAATTATTTGGATTAAGAATAGCTTCTTAAAGTTGTACATTACTATGATTAGTGTCAAAGGTTGACGGGTGATTTTAAATTGAATCTTAGATTAATTATGGAAATAATTTATTAAAGGTAATCACATTACTTTTGAAAAGGTAGTGAAAAAAAAGAAGAAAACCGGAATTTTCCATGAGAGTATCCTGGTCTGTCTATAAACTGTACAATTGACTCTCATATAAACCTAATTTGGTCACATTCCATAACAGTTACCTGATCTGTCGATGAACATTACAATAGACTCCTATATAAACCTCATTTGGTCACAATCCTTGAGAATATCTTGGTCTGTCTATGAACTTTACAAATGACTCCTATATAAATCTTATTTTGTCATGTTCCTCGAGTCTATCCTGTACAATTGACTCTCATTTAAACCTCATTTTGTCATGTTCCATGAGAGTATCTTGGTCTGTCTATGAACATTAAAATTGACTCCTTTTTTTTACACATTTTGAATTATCAAATCGTTGAAATTGTCCACGATACAAGTTCGGAGTCGTTTAGTTTGAATTATTAAAACATAACAATTTTGAAAAGGTCATTGTTTTGATTTTGTGTGCATAGAAATGATTCGTTTGAAAGGTCAGGGTTGAGCCAGGATTAGAATGATTGAAACTTGTCGGTTTTTCAGCTAAAGGCGAGACACAAGGCCATGATATAATAATAGAATATTATTGATTGGCTCACCATTCAAAGAAAAGAGGAGTGGAGCTTTTACTTTCTCCCTGAGATGTGCAACACAAGGCCATAGTTTTAATTGGTTGATCAGTCAAATATGGGCCCCAGGGGTTGTTTCTTCTCCACTCCGATGATTATGATACGAGGAGGCTATTGGTCTAGGGTTTTTAATGGCTGGCCAATCGGAGCCGTACAGTTGGGGGTTTAGAACCCCATAAAAAGAGACACCGAAAGGGGAAGAAAGAGATCGAAGGTTGGTTCCATGGCTAGAAGACCAAGGCCCTTGCCACCGGCTTCATCGCCCAAAGTTCTGAACTCGACCATTCAACTAGAATTCATTTCGAAACTACCAAGATAGAGGACTGATTTGTGGCTAATTAGCCATATACATTATCGCCAGTCAACTTGCTACCTTCAGCCCCAAAATACCCCAGTGTCGGGATATTTCAGCCTTGAAATAGAAATTCTTTGTTATGTATACACGATTTTAATAATTGTATTATAAATAAGGATTTGACACGAGGATAACGAAAGCATGGACAGCTATCAATAGACTATCGATTATTTGGAAATCAGACCTAACCGATAAAATGAAACGCAGCTTCTTCCAGGCAGCGGTCACATCGATACTGCTATATGGATGCACTACATGGACTCTAACAAAACGGCTGGAGAAGAAGCTAGACGGCAATTACACAAGAATGCTGCGAGCAATCTTGAGCAAGTCCTGGCGACAACACCCCGCAAGACACCAACTGCACAGCCACCTGCCTCCTATCTCGAAAACTATTCAAGTTAGACGAACCAGACATGCAGGACACTGCTGGAGAAGCAGAGACGAACTCATATGGGATGTACTCTAATGGACCCCCACACATGGCCGTGCAAAAGCAGGACGACCAGCACGAACATACATTCAGCAACTATGTGAGGATACGGGATGCGGTCCAAAAGACCTGCCTGAGGCGATGAACGATAGGGAAAAGTGGCGAGAGAGGGTCAGGGACATCCGTGCTACCAGCACGACATGATGATGATGAGGATTATAAATAAATTAAAAAAAAAATTAAACCTGTTAACAAACGTTTCTGAATTATTGAAATAGTTAACAGCACTGGTAAATTTAATCCTCTACAAACCCAGTTAAACTGAAAGGAGTCCGAGCCAGCTTTTCCATGACTCTTCTTCGACTTTCCTGCAGATCTATCATCACAACGTCGGCGCGGGAAGTCCGAACGAACGGACTCACCAGAGACAGACCAACCTAAAAGTGGCCCACACGCAACACACACTGATTGGACCACAGTGACAATTGTTTACTAAGGATCATTTTAAGCTACTTGAAACCATATAATTGAGCAAATTATTGCTGTTAGATAGAAGTACTTGAAACCATATAAATGTGTGCAAATAAATTAGTATTATCAAATAGTAATAGTTGCTTTAAACTACATAATTGTGTATAAATTGTTATTATTGGAAATAGTTGAAAACATACAACTGTGAACAAATCATTTGATTTAGATATAAATATCTATAATCATATAGCTATAAGCAAATAAATTTTATTAGATAGGAATACTTGATATCGTATAACTATATACTGACAAAAAAAGAACAATTTGGAAAAAATGGCATGAAACATTAATAACATTAATAATAATGTTACGGCAGCAATAAAACGTGCATTAATGAATCAAATTTCAGCATTAAATAAACCATAACGAGTTTATATGCCTTTAAACAAAGAAATCAAACAAACCAGTTGTGCGTCCAAGGTTTAAAGTTGGTCACTGATGCCCATAAAATATTTTGTGTTAAAATCATTTGATTGCAAACATTATTTTGGTTATCCGTGCATGTTAAGAAATTGGTCGTCTAAACATAAACAACAGAGAACCTTATCTCGACTTTCTAATGCCGTTATCTTAATCATTCAGTGATTTTGATTATACAAATTAAATTCGCTGAATAATTAAAATCTTCAACATTAATTTATGAATTGATCAAATCTATGCATCAGATAAAAAGTGGATAAGACGATAAACAAATAGACCAGGACAAATCAACCCATTCAAAAAAAGCAACTTAGACCCGGCAGTTTCAACAGGCTCTTCTTCTGTAACAGCTGTTCCAGAAACCGATAATTCCAGACATCAGCAATTCCAGAAACTCGCAACTCCAGAGACCGACAATTCGAGAAACCAGTGACTCGAGAAACCAGCAATATCAGAAACTGGCAACCCCAGAAACCGACAATTCGAGAAACCGGAGATTCTAGAAACCAGCAATATCAGAAACTGGCAACTCCAGAAACTGGCGACTCTAGAAACCAGCACTTCCAGCGACTGGCAACTCCAGGGACCGACAATTCGAGAAACAGGCGATTCTAGAAACCAGCAATTTCTGAAACTGGCAACTCCAGAAACCGGTGACTCTAGAAACCAGCAATCTCAGAAACTGGCAATTCCAGAAACTGGCAATTCCAGAAACCAGCAATTCCAGAAAGGGGCAATTCCAGAAACCGACAATTCCAGCAACTATTTTAACACCACCACATCTATTAACTATTTAGGGTTTCTGCGTGCAATCCTGAACAAGTCCTGGCAGCAACACCCCACAAGACACCAACTGTACGGCCACCTGCCCCCTATCACGAAAACTATTCAAGTTAGACGAACCAGACATGCAGGACATTGCTGGAGAAGCAGAGATGAACTCATAAGAGATGTACTCTTATGGATCCCCACACATGGCCGCGCAAAAGCAGGATGACCAGCACGAACGTACATTCAGCAGCTATGTGAGGATACAGGTTGTTGTTCTGAAGACCTACCTAGGGCGATGAACGATAGGGAGGAGTGGCGAGAGAGGGTCAGGGATATCCGTGCTGCCAGCACGATATGATGATGATGATCATATTAGCTCCACTTTATGTCGATTGCCTTTGCTCATCTTAACTGATTAAAATTAAATCCTTGAGGAAGTCCCCATGTCGTAGGAGCTAACGTGCTAGACTGCTATATCGTACTAAGGTAGTAATACTCCAGAGAAAGGCATGAACCCTCTTATCCCCTTCAGCATTGGGTTAAACAGTATCCCGTCTTTTTACCAGGATGCTTTTGGTATTAAATAACCCATAAAGATTGATATGTCATTAAACAAAGAAACCAGTCAAAGCTTTGGAGGCGGATTCTCCCCTTCTCAACCAATTAGTTATCAAACCAAATTATGTCACATGCAGTTCACCTTGTGATATATCACCCTCCCCACCCAAAAAATTGACTTCAATATTTTCACTTATTCACAGTGCAACTGCTTGACCTCAAAAGGTTGTCCATTTATTCTTTACATTTTCGGGCTTTAGAAAGAAAAAATAGAATATAGCTGACTTACTGCTCAGTTCGATATGAAAACATACTTCTCCCTCGTGATTTGACGCTATTTCCATACTTCCAGTCGCTTTCAATTCTCACCCTGACAGTGGGGCTTAGAATTCACAGACTCCATCCCCTGTAGACGGGTAAGATCCCCCACCTCTTCCAAAATAAAGTATGACGCTAAACTGTATCTGATGAAGATCCAGTGTTGGAGATCTGGGTGGGCGGAGTGCGTATCTCTTTATTACCATGACTCCCGGTTCCACGCTGACCTGGCGTAATAGAACCTGTTAGGACCCCATCTATGGGTTAAGTATATCGTTTTAGAAATTATTCTTATTCAATTGGACCGTGTAAAAAAGAAAACCTTTTAAGAAACAACAGTAATAAAAAAATATTTCTATGAATATATAATGAATACGATTCCCTAACCTACAGGCATAAAATAACCTTAGACAGGTTAAATTCAGTCAATCAATCGATCGCTTTCAGTTAGTTTAATAATTTCTTCAATTTTCTCTCTGTATGCTCTGAACGATTTTTTATTCTCAAATAAAATTTTTGAACTTTTGCTACCTTCTAAAATCCTCGATATCATAGTATCACAACCGTATTTTAAGGGCTTGGGTTACTCTCTTATGTCTGAAACACAGCTGCTGTCTTATTATCTGAATCTCAATATTTCAGTGGAAGTTATCAAAATGATCGTCGGCCACCTAGCAAACTAGATTTTAAAGGGCTGTTATCGTCTGCCATCTCAGGATTCAATTAAAAGTCATCACAATTTTCTCCTACTTATATTTCACCTATAAGACATTAGCAGAAGACATTTCGACCGGCAACAGCTGTTTCTAACGAATTTTCTTTCTTTCATTGCCTTTTAAATAGCGTTATTTCCAGGCAAGGAAGACGCTTTCCAACGACCCTCGAAATTCGTCTCGAAAATCTACAATGCGTCATACAAACCAAAAGTTACATCATTATATATATATATATATATATATATATATATATATATATATATATATAATTCTTTTTTCCATGAGATACTGTTTTATTTATTAATTTCTTTTTTCTTTACTCTCCTTTCTTTCCTTCTTTGTTCTTCTTTCTTTCCTCACACGTCTTTCTTTCTTTCTTTATTAATTTATTTATTTCTGTTTTATCTCTTTTTCTTTTACTCTTCTTTCTTTCTTTCTTTCTTTCTTTCTTTCTTTCTTTCTTTCTGTTTTATCTTTTTTCTTTTACCCTTCTTTCTTTCTTTCTTTGCTCACATTTTTTCATTATTTTCTTTCTTTCTTTCTTTCTTTCTTTCTTTCTTTCTATTTTATCTTTTTTCTTTTACCCTTCTTTCTTTCTTTCTTTCTGTTTTATCTTTTTTTCTTTTACCCTTCTTTCTTTCTTTCTTTCTTTCTTTCTTTCTTTCTTTCTTTCTTTTTTTCTTTCTTTCTTTGCTCACATTTTTTCATTATTTTCTTTCTTTCTTTCTTTCTTTCTTTCTGTTTTATCTTTTTTCTTTCTTTCTTTCTTTCTTTCTGTTTTATCTTTTTTCTTTTACCCTTCTTTCTTTCTTTCTTTCTTTCTTTCTTTCTTTCTTTGCTCACATTTTTTCATTATTTTCTTTCTTTCTTTCTTTCTTTCTGTTTTATCTTTTTTCTTTTACCCTTCTTTCTTTCTTTCTTTCTTTCTTTGCTCACATTTTTTCATTATTTTCTTTCTTTCTTTCTTTCTTTCTTTCTTTCTTTCTTTCTTTGCTCACATTTTTTCATTATTTTCTTTCTTTGCTCACATTTTTTCATTATTTTCTTTCTTTCTTTCCTTCTTTCTTTCTTTCTTTCTTTCTTTCTTTCTTTCTTTCTTTCTTTCTTTGCTCACATTTTTTCATTATTTTCTTTCTTTCTTTCTTTCTTTCTTTCTTTGCTCACATTTTTTCATTATTTTCTTTCTTTCTTTCTTTCTGTTTTATCTTTTTTCTTTTACCCTTCTTTCTTTCTTTCTTTCTGTTTTATCTTTTTTCTTTTACCTTTCTTTCTTTCTTTCTTTCTTTCTTTCTTTCTTTGCTCACATTTTTTCATTATTTTCTTTCTTTCCTTCTTTCTTTCTTTCTTTCTTTCTTTCTTTCTTTCTTTGCTCACATTTTTTCATTATTTTCTTTCTTTCTTTCTTTCTTTCTTTCTTTGCTCACATTTTTTCATTATTTTCTTTCTTTCTTTCTTTCTGTTTTATCTTTTTTCTTTTACCCTTCTTTCTTTCTTTCTTTCTGTTTTATCTTTTTTCTTTTACCCTTCTTTCTTTCTTTCTTTCTTTCTTTCTTTGCTCACATTTTTTCATTATTTTCTTTCTTTCCTTCTTTCTTTCTTTCTTTCTTTCTTTCTTTGCTCACATTTTTTCATTATTTTCTTTCTTTCTTTCTTTCTTTCTTTGCTCACATTTTTTCATTATTTTCTTTCTTTCTTTCTTTCTGTTTTATCTTTTTTCTTTTACCCTTCTTTCTTTCTTTCTTTCTTTCTTTCTTTGCTCACATTTTTTCATTTCTTTCTTTCTTTCTTTCTTTCTTTCTGTTTTATCTCGGTCGCCAACTTTACTTTTTACTTACATTTGATATTACCACACATACACATACATGTGCATGCTTATACATTCTCCAATAGATATACTCTCTTGCATCTATATATGCCTTGGCCCAGTCGGCTGGGGTTGCAGAATACACCGACTGCATCTCGGCAGAGGGGTAAGACTCCCCTAACGAGTGTCCTAGATATAACATTAAACAATCTGATAGGGAGGCTCCAGTAAAGCTGGAGCTTTCGAGAATGCGGAGTAAACCTTCATTGCAATCACTCCCAGGTCCACTCTGATAGGGAGTGGTAGCCTCTGATAGGGTCCTATCTACGGGTCAAATAAAACTTTGATATTTAAACTGTGTGCAAGTAAATTACTTATGCTAATTTGAATTGTTAGAAATAGATCTGTTTTTACCTTTAACTGTGTATAAACAAATGACAGATGTTTAATTGAATTGTTAGTGATACATAGCTATACTTAAAAAAATATTAAACTGTTGAAAACAAATGGTTAATTCTAAATAGAATTATTCGTATTATATTGAAATAATTGAAACCGTTTAACTATGTGCAAAAAATGATCTGAGGCTGATTTTAAAATGTTATCAACGAAATGTGTTTAGAAATCATATATTTGATATATATACATATTAAGGATTTGGCACTAAAAAACCTGCAATGGTTGATATGCCATAAAACTAAACCAAACCAAACCATACCAAACCAAACCATCCATAGGCCTTTTTTTACAGATACGCTCACATATAGACGCAGATGCATTATTGCACCTGAATATGTGCATCAAGTGAGAACAGCTTACAGTGCTGCCTAATAAGCTTGTTTTTATTTGTCAAGCGGTTTCTTTTTGCTTACAGTACCTGCTGTTCCTAAGTGGTCACCTATCTAAGTATTAAACAAGCTCATTGCTGCTTAAATTCGCAGATCAGACGGGAATCAGTGCTTATAACGGGACTTGACCGTGAGTTACAAGGCCTCCAACTAAAGGACACTTAGTGAGGGTCGAACTCATTATGCAGTCGTTATTGATATGGCAGATTGAATGATTGATTTTAACGACACGTCTTCTAGTTAGGGGTTATTTTATGCCTACAGGCTAGGGAATTGCGTACATTGTGAATTTATAGTTTCACTTTGTTGTGTATATTGTTAAAACTTTTTGCCCACTTTATGCGAGATCAAGAGTTCCTATCAAATATAAATACAAATAATTTGCAAACAGATTTATTTGATCAAGAGGTAGGACTTTAACTATTACTACTTTGGTTCAGGGTGAACCTGGGAGTAATTGCAATGAAGGGGTTCTCCACACTCCTTAGATCTATCAAACTGGAGCTTTATTACTAGATGCAGTTTAGTGTAATATTCAGTGCATCTCTTTTTAGAGACATTTTACTTTTCTGGTGTGATATAGTAGACTAGTTTACTAACCATTCCATTATATATATATATATATATATATATATATATATATATAGTCATCCACAGACAGATCTGTTTCGTTCTATCAAAACTGTTCCGTATGACTAGATAGGCTAGATTCCCGAAGCTGGGATCAAAACCCGGTTGACTCAAACGCCAATCGAAGATTTTAACACTTAGCCACGAGGAAACCAGCGCAAGCGAAGGAAATTTAAACGGTTATGTATCACAATTGTTTTTGTTTTACATATATCCGCTTAACGGCTACCGAGACCTCGATTCATATGATGAGCCTTGCATTACGCTAATGGCAACACATTTACTTCCGTCGCTAGAGAGCTCAACCCTACAGGGCTAAGGGAGCATATATATATATATATATATATATATATATAACCGGACATTGGCCTAGCGGTTAGAGTGTTCGTCAATGGCCCGGGAGACCAGGGTTCAATCCCAGGTCGAGTCATACCAAAGATTCAAAAAATGGTACTTGATACCTCCTTGCTTAACACTCAGCATTATAAGGTACGTATCGAGGGTAAAGTGAAGCAATCCAGGGAAAAGAGTAGCACCCTCCCCTACACCTTGGTGTAGTAGCTATCGAAAAGGGTCACCCTCGACTATGGTCGCCAACTTTACTTTACTTATATATATATATTGTCATCTACAGACTGATCTGCTTCTTTCTATCATAACTCTTCATCACAGTGGGTGTGTGCGTGTGTACATGTGTGTGTGTATGTGTGTGTGTGTAGCCCTACTATTCTACCCAAAGCTGTTGGGAGAATAATTGTATTCATACCTTTTCCAAGTGCTAAGTGAAATGCAAGCAGACTCGCCCAGGATTTGAACTCGTGCTGCTGAAACCATTTCCTCCGACAGTATCCATTACACAACGGTCTTCTCCTATGTGCGTGTTTGTATGCATATGTGTGTGTGCATGTGTTTCCATTGAATACAAAAACCGCTAATCGGCACCTGTGAGCTTTCCATCTCCAGCAAAATATAATTTAGCACAAATAGATAATGAAAAAGAATAGCGACGAACGGCCTAGTTATGAGCGAACAACTTTAAATTTAGAAGCCAGGTCTGTTTGCCGTATCAACAGCTTTTTCAGCAAAACAAAACAAAAAATAAAACAAAACATCACAAAAACAAACAAAAAAGCAAAATAAAGAAAAACCAAAGAGCAAGCAAAACAAACAAAAAGCAAACAAGCAAATAAAAAAAACGAAAAACAAAAACAAAAAAAACAAAACAAAACAAAAATAAACAAACCCCATTGAAATAATAAAAGGTAAGATTGAATTCAGACGTTAATTAGATATCTGATAATCTTATAAATGAAAGAATGAAAAAATGTCAATCACGTAATAAAATTATCTTTCCAAGGTTTCAATCGAAATCCCTCACACTAAATAATTTCTCTGCTAAAGAGAGAGAGAGAGAGAGAGAAAAGAAAAAATAACGGAAATTTTCCCTTCAACAAAAAGGAGAGAAATATAGCCCAATTATCTGAGAGTTTGTTTTGATTCGCACCTCAAATCTAAAATCAATTCTTGATATTCACCAAATGAAGCTGAGCACGGCTCAAAGCCAAATGGCTAAAAATGAAGGGAAAATATTTTGTTACTTCATTCTTCTAAATAAAAGAAGGTCCGCTTGCTTAGAAAATTGCATTTAGAATATTTGCTTTAATCTGAGATCTGACACCACTTTTTCGTCGTACAACGATTCTAGCAGCAAAACTAGCCCGACATCTATTTGTATATTAATAGAATTCTCATTATACCAGGGTTAGTCAATAAATAAGTGGAATTTTTTGAAAACAGCAAAATAAATATTATTTTCAGTATTTTTCCATGATTGTAAACTTGGCATAGAATTGGTTTAAAGCAAAAAAATATTCTTATCCCCCAAAAGTATTTACTTTGAAGAGATTAAAAATGCCGGCAAATCAAACAGAGTGAACTAGGATTGAACAGAGGTCTGTGATCAAGTGTTTGGTGACTAAGAAATGCAAACAATGTGAAATTTGCTGAGAATGTATACGTTTTATTTAAAAAAATGTTTACAAATGGGTTACAAATTTGTCACTCAGAACCTGAGTCGAAAAGACAGTCTATGGAGAGGAAACACTTTGACTCTCCGGTAAAGAAAAGTTTCCAGGTGCAGCGATCACTGTTGTGGGAATAAAAGGGTTAATCCCTATTAGTTTCTTTGAAAAAGGTACAACTCTAAAACGGTACTTCCTATTGCCAACTTGGAAAAAATGATGCCACAGAAACGTATGGAATGCTTCAGACTGCTTTTCGACCATCTTGCATGAATCAAGCATCAGTTTTTGAGTAGCATAAGAGATTCAAGGAAGGCAGAGAGTCTGTGAGGGATGATGAGAGGTGTGGGAGGAGTAAGGAAGTCAATACACCAGAGTTGATTGGCCAAAGGGTTAGGGTTAGGGTTACTATGTTGAGGTTTTAAGGGAGTTCAGGAAGATATTCCGTCGGAAGAGGCCAGCACTCTTCAAATCGGGTCAGTGGCATTTCCAGCAGGACAATGAACCAGTCCACAACTCCATCCTTGTCACAGACTATTTGACCAAGATAGGCATCAAAACAGTTTCTCAGCCTCCCTATAGTCCAGACCTTGCTCCCTGTGACTTTTGGTTATTTCCTAAGCTCAGAGGCTGTCGTTATGAGACAATTGAGAAGAAAGAGGCTGTGACGAAGGTCATTGACACGCTCACACAAGAGGACTTCCATAAGTTGTTGGAACTGTACAAGTGCATTGTAGCCGGAGGAGATTACTTCGAAGGGGACTAAAGTTTCGTGTGTGTACTATCAATAAAAGTGCCCATCCGAAAAAAGTCTGGAAACTTATCGTATGCACCTCGGATACATATATATATATACAGAGAGAGAGAGAGAGAGAGAGAGAGAGAGAATGAGAGAGAGAGAGAGAGAGAGAGAGAGAGAACGAATAAATTAGATATGTACGGAATGAAAAAGATTGATAGACAGACAGACAGAAAGAGAGAGGTGTAAGAAGTAATGGGTTTTCGTTGCATTACTGCTATGTTTGGAGAAATAGATAAAGGCGACACGAGTTCAAATCTTAGACGAAGCTGTTTGCTTTCTCTTCACTCTTATGCCTTTGGTGAAGGCAGGGATCTATCTCAACTATGGGTAAAATATCTGGCAAAAATCCATCTAATCTAGAATAAATAATAGTTGAGCAGACTGAGCTCTTTAGTCTTTGTACGACAATTAGTATGGGAGAAAGAAAACACTAAATTCAAATCTGTTCCGACTTAAAAATGGTATCTAATCCTTTTTGTGAGGGAGGGTTGGACTGAGTAAATACAACATATCTTATAATCCTGATATTGTGGGGTTCGAATAAGAAATTGAGAAAAAAGTATTGTGAATTACCTCAACTAGAAAATCTGGCGAACATTTGCCACCAGGCCACATCGCACACAAGTGGCGCCAAATCAACTGGTCATGTTAACTGAGTGGCCAATTAAGCTGAATTTGTCTTGCAAGTTACATACGTACGCTTTATAGTGGTAGAGTTTCGGCTCTGCATTCTGTGGTCGCTGGTTCGATCTCCAGTGTGGAAGACAACGGTATACACTGCTGATGAAATACAATAAGGTCGAAACAGCTGTCCAGTGTTTCCGTATGTCGCAAGTGTTCGCCGAATTTTCTGGTCGTGGTAATTAAATTCACAATATAATTCCTCTACTTACTAAAGAAAATGTACTTCGAGAAAAAAAGTAATATAAAAAGGGCATGAATTTAGTTTGTTTTCTTTGTTTAATGGTACATTAACCTTTGTGGGTTATTTAAAGCCGAAATTTGATACAAATATTTTGCACACACTCATATGGTTTTAAGTACCCCTATCTAATACTAATAATTATCCAACAGATCTATTTAACCTATAAATAGGACCCTAATAAGTACTACCTTACCGGTTAGAGTGGACTTGGAAGTAAGAGCAGTGAAGGAGTACTCCACGCTCCCCAAAACTGGCGCCTCACCACTGGACGCAATTTATGTCCATATGCAAGACACCGTCTTTAGAGAAGGGTCTTACACCCCTACAGGGAATATGGTATATTCTAAGTCTCACAAGAAGAGATTCTTAGATAAGAAAATTTTACGCTTAATGGTTTAACGCAAAAAGTAATAATTAGTTTGGTTTCTTTGTTTAATGGCATATCAACTTTCGAGGGTTATTTAATGCCAGAGCCACTATTGTACAATAGCAGTTATGGTACAACTTATTCCATAGCAGGGGACTGAGAGAGTTTATATCTCTGCCAAAGGTATTTGTCTGAAAATGAACTTTTTAGCACTAAAGGAGGTCGTACTCGTTTACTACGATGTCATAGTCAAACATTTTAGCAACTACACAACGTAAAGGTGAAGATTCGGTTGAACTGAGAAAATAGACTTAAAATAATATTCTACTTCAGAATATAAACTATCATTGTAAATCGAACTCATCTCTAAAACAAAATTCTGAAAATGTTAAAACCTGATATACAAGAGATGTGCTTTGAAGTATGATAAGAAACAACAGGAAAATGTTATGCGATGACGGACAGACGGATAAAAAGATATTTGATGACTCATAGTAAGATTATTATAATGCTAGTTGTACTTTTAGAACAACAGATGTGGGAAAAATGCTTAGCGTATCTTGTCGGATATGCTAAGCATTCATAATAAAAATCCAGTTTGCTCATATTTATTATCATTGCTGCACGCTTCTTACAGTATCGACTATAAATAAATACACCTCAAACAATTTAAAAAAAGAAAAACTTCATTTTTTTTCTAAAACAAAGATACTTGGGTCTTGTAACTTTATACTATCTATCTATCTATCTATCTATCTATCTATCTATCTCAGCCTGTTCTTATCTATCTATCCATCTATCTATCTTCTTCACTTTATATACATTTAACTCCTCCATTATAAATTTCTGTTTTTGTCAAGTTATGTCAATTCTTTTTACCGAAGTTAATTGAATAATTATAGTTTCTCACCATATTTCATACCAAAATGTTTACAATTATTTCAAACAATCCAAACGAGTATAATTAGGTATTACCAATTTGCGAACTCCGCAGTAGCGAAACTCTGAAGCCAAAATATATATGTTACTGTACAAAGATAAATACAACCCATATATATATTTATGCCATTTTAGTTTTGCTTACGATATTTCAATTATGAGTAATTTGATAAAAACAATACCTCATAATATCCATTTTGACTTCTCCCTCTAGAAATACGAATATACTGGCATCTTTGGTTTAATTGAAAATTAACTTTGTATAAAATATTGTTTGGCGTGTATTCATTCATGGCCGATTTTGCGGAGCTAAAAAGCTTTTTAATCATGCTATGACAACCAATCTAAGAGAAGGAAAACACTGACTTCAAACCAAGCGAATTTGACCTTGTGTCACATTCTATTCTTCGCGGAGGGGTTCTATAAACACACACACACACACACACACACACACACACACACACACACACACACACACACATGTTGTTTTTGGTTATTTGGTTTAATGGCAGATCAACCCTTGACGGTTATTTCGTGCCAAATCCAGTTTATACATTCATAAGTTGTAAGTAAATAGTCTGTGGGTATTTTTATCTTAAAATGAGTTTGAATTAATTTGTCTGCACACATTTAAATGATTTCAAGTATTTCTATTGTTTGCATCCAGTTAAATAGTTTCGAGTATTGCTATGTTATACTAACAATTCAATTTAACTTAAATAATTTATTTGCGTACAGTTAAGTGATTAAACAGATTGATTTGACTCGTAGATGGGATCCTAACAGTTACTTCAACTACGGGTCAGAGTAGACCAGGGCGTCATGGCAACGAAAGAGTACTCCACATATCCTTAAATATTTCCTCCATAATAACCTGACCATCATACGAAGTTTAGAATCATATCAAGACACCCATTTTGGTAGGGCTATAACCCCTCAACAGAGATGTAGTCGGCATTTTCTACAACCTCAGCAGACTGGGCTGATATATATATATGCAATTTTTTTTCTTTTTTCTGGATTCAAAGAGAGAAAAAGTATCTATTTCGAAATGAATAGGTCCACTAACCTATTTATATTTTTTAAGAATTATCTATTTCGTTCTTACATACGTGTATGTTTCCAAATTGTTGCTTTCATCAGAGAACATTTAGCAATTTACTAGTTTTTATTCTAGGATGTGGTACAAGGCTATATGAATGAGGCAACCAATGAAACTCAAACATCACTCGTGTAGGTTTGTTAGTCGAATGTTTTTCTGGTTTTCTATCAGTTTATATAGAGTTCACTGTTTTGATATACCAAATGCAAGAATAAAAGATATGGAGTATGTGATATACGAGGATTATTAAATAAGTTTCCAGACTTTTTTCGTATGGCCACTTTTATTGATAATACACACATAAAACTCTAGTCCACTTCGAAGTAATATCCTCCGACTGCAATGCACTTGTTGTACAGTTCCAACAACTTCTGGAATGCTCCATGAAAATCTTATTGTGTGAGCGTGTCAATCACTTTCGTCGCAGCCTCTTTCTTCTCAATGGTCTCATAACGACAGCCTGTGAGCTTAGGGAATAACCAAAAGTCGCAGGGAGCAAGGTCTGGACTTTAGGGAGGCTGAGGAACTGTTTTGATGCCTATCTTGGTCAAATAGTCAGTGACAAGGATAGAGTTGTGGACTGGTGCATTGTCCTGATGGAAATACCACTGAGCCGATTTGAAGAGTGCTGGCCTCTTTCGACGGAATATCTTCCTGAACTCCCTTAAAACCTCAACATAGTAACCCTAGCCCTAACCCTTTGGCCAATCAACTCTGGTGTATTGACTTCCTTACTCCTTCCATATCTCTCATCATCCCTTACAAACTCCCTGCCTACCTTGAATCTCTTATGCCACTCAAAAACTGATGCTTGATTCATGCAAGATGCTCCAAAAGCAGTCTGAAGCATTCTATACGTTTCGGTGGCATCATTTTTTCCAAGTTTAAAACAGAATTTTATTGCATATCGTTCTTCTAAAGTGTCCTCACGTCCAGAATGCATTTTTGAAATTCCTCAGCTGTGACAATCAGGCTTTACTAGGGTGTATTCCAATTGCTGTTGTAGCTGTTGATTTGAAGCTGAAATCATAAAAATTGGTCACTCATCTCATAAGCTGTATAGCAATAACATACTGAATTTTCAAGCGTCTACGACAATTTTGAATGCCCATACAAAAATGTCTGGAAACTTATTCAATGCACCACGTAATTATTGAAGGTAAATCCTATACCTTCAAAAATCCGGAAACAAAATTCATTACAAATAAAGTTTTAAGCTGCAACTCAAAAAACGTAGTCTACATAATCGAGTGTAACAAATGTAAGGAAGTATATATAGGATCGACATAAACTCTCAATACCAGGATATAGCTCCACAAAAGCAACATTAAAATACCAGAAAATAAAAAATCAAATGTATCTAAACAGCTATACGAATGTAGTCACAGAAAATTTAAAACAATGTTCATATATCGAATTAACGACAAGATATTAATTCAAATAAAAGAAAAAAAATTCATTGATAAATTCAAGCCCAAGTTGAATAATACATAAACTATACACACGCACAAACAGAAACAAACATTTCATATATGTATATATGCACTCACATAATAATTAATCATAAAAAAGTAATTGCCAGTCAAATTTTAAACCACATCACTTCAAAAGAAAAAAGCTCAAATTCATACTACACACACACACACATATACGCATACACACACACACACACACACACACACACACACACACACACACACACACACACACACACACACAGAGAAAAACAATCAAGCCCAAACTATACACACACAGAGAGGAAAAAGCCGAAAAGTAACTGTTAATTAAATTCAAAACCAAATTACCAAAAAAAAAAAAAAAAAAAGAAACGAACAAAAAAATGACCAATAAACTATATATCATATCAACTATACACACACACAACCACACACACACACACACACACACGCACACACAGCGACCCAGAGTAAAACAAAGGAAAAACTTTATAGCATATCAAATATCAAAGACTGTTTGGGGAAATAAAAACAACCCACAAGGGAGACCAGGGGACACATCCTGAGAAAGAGAAAGAGAGAAGGAAGAAGAGAAATCTAACACAAAACAGTGACCTCTATACACACCGACACAAAACATTCGACTAACAAACCTACACTAGTGAGTTCGAGTCTCACTGAGTGCCCCATTCATATGGTCTTAACCCACGCTCAAGTAAAAAAAACCTTGTAAATTACTAACTGTTCTCTGACGAAAGCAATAAGCTGGAAAAATACATGTATGTTAGAAGGAAATAAATAATATGAAAAATATATAAATCTCTTTTTGAGCCTATTTATTTTGAAACACACACACACACACACTCACACATACACACACTCACAAATAAACACACACACACATAAACACACTCACACATACATATATACATACACACACATACACACACACACACATATATATATATATATTATCTGGATAGTGTTGAGGTTTCGTTCTCTTCATGTAGTGAATCTTAAAGAAGGCATAATATCCCAATTTCGAAGCAAAGCTAGTAGCGGGGAGTTGAGTAAATACAAACGTACATTCATTTTAATTTTAGAGTGCTCAATATCTGAGATAGAGCCCCGCCGAGATCATGATTAAAATCGCTTTTGAAATCAAATTGTGAGCGCAAGCTTTTTTATGCTATTGTACAATAATTGACAATAACGTAAAAAAATATGCTTGTTCGGTTTTAAAAAGTTATCAAAAAAGCAATTCTATAGAGACACACACACACACACATATATATATATATATATATAGAGAGAGAGAGAGAGAAAGAAAGGGAGAGAGAGTCAGAGAAAGAACGAACTACGCCTGAATTGCCATCGCATAGCAACGCAGCCATGAAATTAATAGTCTTAAAATTTTTTGTAAATAATCAGTTGGCCATACGTAAAAAAATTTAGTTTTATACATTGTGTTGGAATAAGCGTCTCCTGTTTGCCTCACGGCAAATGGCTGAAATTGTAGTTTTTGCGTTAAATGAGAATTTTTTTTTCAGTCTGGGTGGGTTTAGTGATTTTCTTGGTGGGTCTCACCCTAAAAAAAGAACAAAAAATAAAGAAAAATAAGGAGGAATGCCGAGAAAGACACAAGAGGGGAAGAACGTGCGAGAAAAAGAAATTGACCGTGTTAAGACAGAGAGAGCGAGCAAGAGAAAGAGAGTGCGAGCAAGAGAGAGAGAGAGAGAGAGAGAGAGAGAGAGAGAGAGAGTGGGAGGAGTTGATGAAGAGTGAGAGGTAGGAATAGAGAAGCTAAAGTGTAATATAACATCAAGTTGACAGAGACTTGAGGGGTAAGTATTCCTTAGAACGATTCAGAATCGAATAGATTTTTCCCAGTCATCGACCCGGACACATTCCACGTAAAATAAAACCAAGAAGTCGAAAAAATTTAGATGAAAAAGAAAAATTAGATGAAACAAATTTTTTTTTTTAGATATTTGGTATTCTGAAATTTCAGTAAGACATGTAAAATATGTAGTTCAAGAAATTATGTATAAAGAGATTCCCTAAAACTAATTACATAGCCAGCTGAATGTTGGCTATTTACAAATAGTGAAAAAGAACTCTACATATTTATAAAAGACGGACGAGCAAGAATATTGTGAGAGGAAGTAGCTGTGGTGTAGTGGCAAACGTGTTGGACTGTGGCATGATAGTAAGCGAGTTCGAACTCCAGTAAAGCTATTACATTCACTTTCGGACTAAGAGAAGAATCCCCTTACCCTACCCCCGGTTTTTTTAATAGCACTACTACAGCAAAGGTGGCTGTGGCATAGAATGTCCCACGAAGGTTGATATGCCATTAAGCAAAGAAATCGAATAAATTAATTTGGTTTGGGTTCTTTGTTTAATGGCATGTCAACTTTCCTGAGTTATTTAAAGCTTTTCCATCAGAAAATGATAATAGTAATAGTAATACTACTACAACCGGACATTGGCATAATGGTTAGAGTGTTCGCTAATGGCCCCGGAGACCTGGCATCAATCCCAGGTCGCGTCATAACAAAGACTCAAAAAATGGTACTTGATCCCTCCTTGCTTAACACTCAGCATTATAAGGTAAGGATCAAGGGTAAAGTGGAGCAGTCCAGGGAAAAGAGTAGCGCCTCCTCTACCCCTTAGTGTAGTAGCTATCGAAAAGGGAGCCCTTTAGGTCACCTTCGACGACGGTCGCCAACTTTACTTACTTACTATTGAGTAGAGTGTTCGCCAATGGTCCAGGAGACCAGGGTTCAGTCCAAGGTCGAGTCATACCAAAGACTCAAAAAATAGTACCTGATGCTACTTTGCTTAACACTCAGCATTATAAGGTAAGAATCAAGGGTAAAGTGGAGCAATCCAGGGAAAGGAGTTGCGCCCTCCCCTACACCATGGTGTAGTAGCTATCGAAAAGGGAACCTTTGGGTCGCAAACTTAATACTATTCAACCTGTAGTTTAAGGATAAGGGTTTTCTACCTTTCCCAAGGGTGTCAGTCCAAAAGTAACTGCGCGACTAGAATTCGAACCCGCTTACTTTAAGGTTACAGAACAGCACTTTTGTCATTAATCCACGAAGACTCCTTCAAACCAAAGAAATATTGTGTTCAAAGGAAATTATCAAAAACTAATATGGCTAGCTATATGTTGAATATTTACAAATAAGTAGTAAAAAAGTTGGTTGGTTTGGGTTGGTTTTTTACAGTATATCAACCATTGTCGGTTATTTAATGACAAATCCGGTTTATTCAAATATATTACATATATATGATTTGTAAACGTAAGTCAAAGTTAAACGGTTCCAAGTATTGCTATGTATCACTAACAATTCAGTTAAACGTCAGACATTTGTTTACACACAGTTAAATGATCAAATAGTTCTATTTCAAACAAATTAACCCACAAACAAAAAGCATTTTGCATTAGAACATTTTAAGGTCAACATAATACTCCATTTTTTTAGGGGAAAGAAGCATTGAATTTTTGAAGAACTTTACCTCGATAAACTAATAAAAAAAAAAAAAACATTCAACGTTAATGAGACTATTTCTGACATTAAAAATGTTGGAAATGTAGCGTTGTTTGATGGAAAGAAGAACAAAATTTTCTAAATTTCTTTTTTTTTTTTTTAGAGAATAGGTCATTTTAAAGATGTAAAGAAAAAAAAAGAAACAAAATATTTGTCCTGTTCAAATGGTTCATATACCAATAACCTCATCACTTTGTAACTCAGCAGAAATAAATATTAAAATAGGTTTTACACTTGTCCCTCAACTGCTGTTATTACCAGGGCATGCCACCGTCCAAAAGTAGAAGCCATTTCATTATATTAGATGTCACTCGGTGGGACGGGCGACGCAAGAATTTATTGGCCAAATCTAATTTGTCACTGCTGGGGGTGCGATTTTTATAGTGGTATAAAACAAACAGCTTACATCTTAAGTAATGGTTTTTGACATCATTTATTAAAATTATGAAGACGTGCCAGTCTGTCGGTCGAAATGAAATCTAATTAAACAAAGAAAGAAAAGAAAGGCTGACACAAGGTAGGTGGACAATGTAGAGGGAATTTTCTTAATGTGATTTCTGCAGGACTCTACACTTGACCACTGCATCCCACTCAAGAAGCATGACATGCATTATATATATATATATATATATATATATATATATATATATATATTCTAATATAGATGTATATGTATATATTCAAATATATTTATATATATATATCCTAATATATATATATATATATATATATATATACATATTCTAATATATATAAATGTGTGTGTGTATGTGTGTGTGTATGTGTGTATGTGGTTAGGCAGCAGTTGTTCATTTAAACATGTTTGATTAAATAGAAAAGACAGGACTCTACACTTGACCTCTGCATCCCACTCAAGAAAAGTAACATGCATTATATATATATATATATATATATATATATATATATTCTAATAT
Source organism: Sepioteuthis lessoniana (assembly GCA_963585895.1). Taxonomy (NCBI): domain Eukaryota; kingdom Metazoa; phylum Mollusca; class Cephalopoda; order Myopsida; family Loliginidae; genus Sepioteuthis; species Sepioteuthis lessoniana. The sequence goes on along the minus strand of OY757936.1, from coordinate 73,994,054 downwards.
ATGTATACATATATATATATATATTCTAATATACTTATATATATAGCCTAATATATATATATATATATATATATACATATTCTAATATATATATATATATGTGTGTGTGTGTGTGTGTGTGTGTGTGTGTGTGGTTAAGCAGCAGTCGTTCATTTAAACATGTTTGATTAAATAGTAAAGACACATTTTGTAGAGCGTATTTTGATCTTACCACGACAACTCTTTCTAGACGACTTACAATGCACCTTAATAATTCTAGTTCTATAGCCTTACATCTTAAAACCCATTGTATTCCCAAATCAAAATTTCGAAAAATTCTAATTGAAAACATCACTATAATAGCGCATAAAATTAATAAGCTACGACTACAAAGCCTCGAAGCCCTACATATAAAAACAAGAAAACCTAAAATCAATAGAATTAATTTTGAAAATAGCGACAATGTTTTGTAATGCCTTTAGAATTTCTTTTCATCTTCCGTATTTCTTGATAATATTCTACTTCCGTTAATAGCGTTCTGTTTTTTAAATTCATCAGCAACTCATTTTTATCCAACTCTGCGTTTGCTTAGTTTTGTTATGTTATAAAAATCAAAAAACTTTCAAGACTCATTAAAAAAACACTCTTTACACATAAACCCCAGATGATAGGTATGAAGGGTCCGAAAGCGTTCGAGACAATTTTAGTAAATTCATCCACCAATTTCAACCAAAAACCAAGACACTTATCAGGAAACTCGAAAGGATCTTAATCAAATTATATAAACAAAATGTGTCTTTACTATTTAATCAAATATATATATATATATATACACAATAATAATAATAATAATAATAATAATAATAATAATAATAATAATAATAATAATAAGCAATGCGATAGACGGTGTTGATGATGGAAAAAAGCAGTGCTGTATAAAAACGGAAAAGACAATTTTATTGTGATTTTGTCCCTCATGAAACTTAAAGTAACAGCAATGAAAACGTATCTGTTCACACACACACACACACACACACACACATATATATATATATATATAAACAAAGGCTGTACAGCCAACAAAGCCTTCATCGGAGGATAACTGTGGGTCACGCACAGTTTTGGTGTTAATGACACGTTACTCTCTATCCCTTTCTTTCTTTCTTTCTTTCTTTCTCTCTCTCTCTCTCTCTTTGTATATATGTATATATATATATATATTGTTTACCTCAAATATATATATATATATATATATAGCTTACTTCAAATTCTATTTTAAAAACATGCTTACTAAGAATTGGTATATTCGTCAGAATACTGAAAAAATTTTATGATGATAATAAGTAAATAAATGAAAATATATATTGGTTTTTATATATATCTAATAGCATGGATGCTTATCTGTGGCCACTGGTTTCATGCTGTCTTTAAACAGCTATCATCAAGCAGAAAAAGCTGATAAGCACCCATGCTATTAAATATATGCAAAAACTAATATATATATATCATAATTTATTATAAAATACCTCCATCACAGATACCGAGCACTCTCCAGATTATTCCGCATTTGGTTTACTAGTAACCCACCAAGTGAAATAGTGACAAACATAAATTGTTGTAATATATATATATATATATATATATATATATAGTCATCCACAGACAGATCTGTTTCGTTCTATCAGAACTCATCAGGGTGGCTTGGCATTAGCTTCCCGTAGCTGGGATCGAAACCCGGTTGACTCAACATCAAGCCAACCTTCTAACCATTCAGCCACGAGGAGCCATTAGCGGCAAAGTAAATTTTAAACGGTTATGAATCACAATTACTATTGCTTACAGACATCCGTTCAGCGGCTACCGAGACCTCAATTCATATATGAAGATGCTTGCAATAAACGCTAATGACAACACGATTACTTCTTCGCCAGAGAACTCAAAGTGGAACATAAGTGATGAGAAAAACAGGAAAATATATTTCTTTGCAGTTATTTATTTTTGAATTATTCTTAACCTTTCATTATCGTTAGCAGAAAATATTTCTGTGAAAAAGTTATTAAAACACACACACACACACACACACACACACACACACACACACACACACGTGCACGCATATATATATATATATATATATATATAGATAGATATATTGATATATTGATATATAGATTATCGCCTATTCATGAGTACAGCACTAAAGATTTTTTTTTATAAAAAGTTAATTTTCTTTTAAAAGAGCGTTACCAGGATTTCATTATTTCTAGAGGAATATTATTCAGTCAAAATGGATATTCGAGGTGCATACGATAAGTTTCCAGACTTTTTTCGTATGGGCACCTTTATTGAGAGTACACACATGAAACTCTAGTCCCCTTCGAAGTAATCTCCTCCGGTTGCAATGTACTTGTGCCGTTCTAACAACTTCTGGAAGGCCCCATGGAAGTCCTCCTGTGTGAGCGTGTCAATCACCTTCGTCACAGCCTCTTTCGTCTCCTCAATTGTCTCATAACGACAGCCTCTGAGCTTAGGGAATAACCAAAAGTCGCAGGGAGCAAGGTCTGGACTATAGGGAGGGTGAAGAACTGTCTTGATGCCCATCTTGGTCAAATAGTCTGTGACAATGATGGAGATGTGGACTGATGCATTGTCCGGGTGGAAATGCCACTGACCCGATTTGAACAGTGCTGGCCTCTTCCGACGGAATCTCTTCCTGAACTCCCTTAAAACCTCAACATAGTAACCCTAACCCTTTGGCCAATCAACTCTGGTGTATTGACTTCCTTACTCCTCCCACATCTCCCATCATCCCTCACAGGCTCCCTGCCTTCCTTGAATCTCTTATGCCACTCAAAAACTGATGCTTGATTCATGCAAGATGGTCGAAAGCAGTCTGAAGCATTCTATACGTTTCGGTGGCATCATTTTTTCCAAGTTTAAAACAGAATTTTATTGCATATCGTTCTTCTAAAGTGTCAGATAGCATTTTTGAAATTCCCCACCTGTGACAATCAGGCTTTAGTAGGGTATATTCCAATTGCTGCTGTAGCTGTTGATTTGAAGCTGAAATCATAAAAATTGGTCAGTCATCTCATACAATGTATAGTAAGAAGATATTACATTTTCAAGAGTCTACGACAATTTTAAATGTCCATACGAAAAAAGTTTGGAAACTTATCGTATGCACCTCGTTATTAGGTATTTTTCATTACTAAACTCTATAAAATTGAGATTAAGTCTACTGGGGATATAGGGTTATAAAAGTAATTGATCACATATATAGCTCAGTTCTTGCGCAGGTCTAAAATATTGGGTGTATTAACACAGTAAACAGATTCATGAACATATTGTACCCAGGTCAAATTTGGTATTACAGAGAGTTTCAATTCTATTTTCCACACACTCACACACACACGCACACACACACACACATATATATATATATATATATATATTTGGCATTTAATACACTACTGTAAATTTCGTGTATGATTCACTCTTTTTTCTAGATTTTTAAGCCTAAAATGTAGAGATACGTATACATTTATCAACTAAATATTAGCATTTCTTCCGGAAACATGTGTCGCCATATAACGGTTACGTTCCTATGTTCCAAGTTGTATGCTAGTTTGCAACGAACTTGGTGTGTTTGCTACTTCCTTATGAATAACAGATAACTTACCAGAAGTGTGTTATATCTGTGCTTTAAATTAACCAATGTTTAACAAACATTTCTGTTTTATACTGCTTCAAAGAAAGTAGTTATTTGCCTCTGAAACGTGTTTTTCTTTGTAATTTTGTTTCTTCTGGTGTGAGTTTATTTTCGCCGCAATCTTATTGCAGTTTTGTGTGAATATGTCCTGTCATTTTGTCTAAATACTGTGTACATTTTCTGTTTAAAAAAAAAAAAAATTAAAGAATAGAATTTATTTTTTAGTCGATATGAACCAGATAACTGTTGAACAAATATTAAATTAAGTCGCTAAAAATTCTAACAGTCAGTATTTGTAAAATGATTTTTTGCTTTAATTGCGTAGCCAAAGTGCGCATTATACACGAATGCATATTATACACAAATGCGTATTATACATGAATCATACACGAATAATTACAGTAGTTCTAGGGAATATTCATTTAAACCGGGAATGTCTAAAAAATTGTTGCATGATACATCAAATTTATTAAAACTTATCCCATGTTCCTTAAAAATTTCTTTTCGATATTTAAAAGATTTATGAAATTCTGCAAAGTGTAGACTTAAATAGATGAAAATGGCGTATTTGAACTCACGATCTCTGATTCACAAGAAAAGCCACCTTAATCTCTGGAATTGATTGGATTACAAGTAAAATCTTTGAATAGGATTATTATGTTCTTATTTTTACATGCTAATTCATAGCACACGGTTCGTGGCAAAATAGTACACAACAGGATAGTTCATAGTTCGTGTTAAGGTAGCACATCGTTAATGCGTGTGAAGGTAAATCATAGCTCGTAGCAAGATTGCATAAAGCTAGTTTGTAACGTGATAGCACACAGCTAGTTCGCTGTAAGATGGTACACATCTAGTTCGTGGCAATATAGCTCATAGCAAGTTAGTAACAAGGTAGGATACAGATAATTCGATGCAAAATAGTTCATAGCAAGTTCGTTGGAAGGTAGCACACAGCAAGTTCGCAAAATGATAGTACATACCGTCCATAGCAAGTTTGTAGTTAAGTAGCTCACGGCTAGATCGTAAATTAGTGGCACACAGCTAGTTCGTATGAAAACAGAATAATAGCACACTACTAGCTCATAACGTGATAGCACGCAGTTCGCAACGTTATAGTACACAGCTAGTTATAGTACACAACGTTATAGTAGACAGCTAGTTCGTATGAAAGCATAACACAGCTGGTAGCAAGATAGAACACAGTTCTCAAGGTTATAGTACACACCTAGTTCGAATGAAAGCAGAACACAGCTGGCAGCAAGATAGTACACAGTTCGCAACATTATAGTACTCAGCAAGTTTGTATGAAAGCAGAACACAGCTGGTAGCAAGATAGAACACAGTTCGCAACATTATAGTACACAGCTAGTTCGTATGAAAGCAGAACACATCTGGTAGCAAGATAGCACACAGTTCGCAACATTATATTACACAGCTAGTTCGTATAAACGTAGAACACAGCTGCTAGCTAGATAGCACTCAGCTTGTTCGTAGCAATATAGCAAACAGCTAGTTACTAACATGAAAGTACACAGCTAGTTTGCAACGAGATAGCACACAGCTTGTTCGTATGAAAGAAGAACACAGCTCGTAGCCAAATAGCACACGGCTATTTTGTTACATGATAGTAAAAAGCTACTTCATAATACGATAGCACACAGCTGGTTCACAACATTATAGCTTATTGTTAGTTCGTATGAAAGTGGAACACAATCGGTTGTAAAATAGCGCACAGCTAGTTCGTAATATGATAGCACACGGCTAAGTTGTAACAAGATAGCACATAACAAGTTTGTAGCATGATAGCACACAGTTGCTATCAAGATTGCACAGTTAACTGCTAGCAAGATAACACATAACTAGTTCTTAGCGAGGTAGCACAGTTCGTAGTAAAATAGCACACAGCAAGGTTGTAACAAGCTAGCACACAGCTAGTTCGTTGCAAGACACCCCACAGCAAGTTTGTGGCAAAGTAGCACACGGCAAGTTTGAAATAAGATCAGTTGCACTTAACTTTGTACGACCAGTGAGTCTCTCGCAAAATCCATCTTTATTATTTCTCTTACTTCTGACGTGATATTCATATTAAATATTATTTATTACAAAACTATACAGCTTTGAAAAACAATTTTGAAATATATTTATTCAAAAATAAAATTGCATAAATATATATAAGGTCTGTACTTATTTTTGGAATAATACATATGCACATCTTTAATTGCAAAATAGTCATATATCAGATTTTGGTAATGAATAACACTTTATAATATCCATTTTAGTTGTAAAATGTTCCATTAGAAATAACAAAATTCTGGTATCGTTGGTTTAGAAAAAAATCAACTTTTTATAAATGGATAATCATTAATGGGCAACATTTTCGGTGAAGAGATAATCATTTATGGGCAACACTATATATATGTGTGTGTGTGTGTGAGTGTGGCGAGAGATAATGGCGTAGACACAGAGTCAACAGCAGTTGGTGGCAGTCAGTTCCCCGCCGATGCAATCATCAGAGCAAGAGTTCTGAAACGCCGATAACTTCGTCATTCAAACTTAAATCTACTTATGCTCTATCACCGATATTGAGCACTTTTTAGTTATAAATATGTTTATTTATCCATCACCTTCCTCCGATCAGAATTGACACAAGGTCACTTTTTTCTGCGGTGTTTAAAAGGTTTGAATTCAGGGTTTTCATTCTCCTAGACCGGTTATCATACCGAGGTTAAGGAGAACAGTCAGTCCAATAATTTTTTCAAAGATGGAAGCCGAAACGTTGGATGCATATCTTTCCCAAGGCTATAAGTGCTACATGAAGGAATTGAACTCAGGTCACCGTGTCCATTTCCTACGATGATAACCATTTCGCCACGAGCACCTCCTACATTAATGAATAAAGCCAACTACATTACACACACACACACACACACACACACACACACACACACACATATATATATATATATATATATATATACCTGGAAATAGTGGCAATGAAGGGGTACTCCACATTCCCCAAACTCCTAGACCGAAGCCTAACTATCAGATACAGTTTAATCTCATATATAAGACTACCATTTGGAGTTTTACCCCTATGCAGAAATGTAGTCGGCGTATTCTTCAGTCCCAACTGACTGGGATATATATATATATATATATATATGTGTGTGTGTGTGTGTGTGTGTGTGTGTGAGCAAGAAGCATCCAGTAAGCATGATATGATCATTTCTTTTCAGGAGTCATCCCTTTTACTCGACCGACCGAAATGATTGCCGTTTTTGTAATAAATCAATGTCCCCCCCCCTTTTCAAACACTCCCATACGACAGTCATTGTTATATGTTATCGTTAGATTTATCTTCGTTGGATCCGTGTGTAACGCGTCGATGAATCAAATGCAAAAGGCGAATAAGAATAGACGTCTGCAACTGTGAAAAAAAAAAAGAAGAAAAGATAAAGTTGAACGCAAAGACTCAGAAAACGTCTCGTCCTCATCAAACTCATTGCATTCTGCATGAAGTAAAAAACAACAACAAATAAACAAAAAACACAAAACAAAAAAAAAAAAACCCCAAAAAAACAAAACAAAAAAAGCTCCTATTTATTTAGATAAACGCAGTACCGCCTCTAATAAAGACAACGCCCGGTTGACAACACTAGGTACATTACTGTCGGTTTTACACACCCCCCTATAAGGAACCCCAAATCAAATCGTTTATTCATTTGTCTTACAAAAATCCATTTCATTATCCTCGAGAACAAGTTTTTATTTAGCCAGAGTGAATTTTATGTAGCGAGCACTTAAGCAGCATTCTTTTTGGATTGGTTGGTTGGTTGCTTGGTTGGTTTTACGAATGTCGAGGTAATGCTTTTTGTTTTCAAATTATTATAAGCGTTCAAGTAATTGATCAAATAATTTCTAAACAATTATAGTAAACTATTCTTAAAATAAATCCTTTTCACATAGTTATATAGTTTCAAGTATTCCTATCTAATGCGAATAATTTTCAAACACATCTATGTGACCCTAACAAGTACCACTATTATGGTAGTGGGCATGGGAGTAATGGTAACGGGGGAGTATTCAACCTTTCCCAGAAGTCCTGAATTGGAACAACATCAGCAGACTCAGTTTAATGTCTGAATTTTTTTACCCAATACGTCGTATCCCACTAATAGACCCATGAAAGGTTCTTTTACCCCCGCTTTACATCAAACTCATATTCATTAAGAACTCCGTAAAATCAATGATATGAAATTTTGTAGAACCTAAGACCTAAAAATAAAATTTGGCGCATAGAAAAGAGATTGAAAATTGAAAACAAGCATTTTTATGGGACCCGAGATCAGAGAATGTCTGACATTAAGTTCAGAGGGAAACTGAATCCACTTAAGCTGATCGAATGGGATTCGTTCAATGAATTGTATCGACCTTTCTTGGGTCTCAGAAAGCTGAAAACGTAGCTGATATGATAAACAACAAGCTAACAAATAAAAAAGAATATAATGGCATTTTCCTCTTATTTCTTACACCTAATCTCTGATGAGATAATTGAGAAGCATAGAGAAAGAATCCACCAAGATATTTGGATGCAGGAAATTAAATATCAAGATCACTTCATCAGGAAATGTGGGATTTACGGTAGATTTTCAACTGTTAAAGACCATCATCTCTCACAAGTACAAGACGAAATCTCTCAAATACTTTTGAACTAATACATCTGTTGAACACAGTTTTGTTACTTAATAAACGACTGTTTTTTCTTATTAAAATAGTATTTTCAAACGGAAGTTCTGTTTATTTGTTTGTTTGTTAGGTTTTATGGCGTATCAATCTTTTTAGGTTGCTTAATGCCAAATCCATTTTTATACAAATAAACAGTTCTATTTCAAACAATTCAATTTAGCATAAGTAGACAGTTTAATTGTCAAAAACATTTCTATTTCGAGTTATTCAGTTTAGTCAAGCAGTTCTAATTAAAACAATTCAGTTTAGTATAACTATAGTTTTTGTTTACACATAGTTAAATGTCAAAGCAGTTCTATTTCGAACAATTCAGTTTAGCATGAGTACGCGTTTTAGTTTGATCCATAGATAGGACTCTATCAGGTGCTACCACTCCGGGCTAGAATGAACCTGGGAGTGATGGCAATGAAGAGGTACTCCGCATTCCCCAAAGCTCCACCATCCCTGGAATCTCACCATCAGATTGTTTAGTGTCATATCCAGGACACTCGTTGGGGATGGGGTCTTACCCTTCTGCAGGGGTGCAGGCGGTATATTCTACAGCCCCCCACCAAACGGAAGTAATATAATGAATAGGATTTGAATATGAGAATATAACGTAATAAAATATTTGTTGACTTTCTAGTGTTTGGTTTGGTTTGGTTTTATGGCATATCAACCATTGTTGGTTAGTTAATGCCAAATTCTGTTTTTATCGATATATTAAAAATATGATTTGTAAACATATTTTGTAGATGCACACAGTTAAATGATCAAACAGTTTTATTTCGAACAATTTAATTTAGTACAAGTCAACAAATATAAATGATTCCAAGTATTGATATGTATCACTAAAAATTCAATTAAACCTTGTTATTCATTTACGCACAGTTAAATGACTAAAAAGTTCTATTTCAAACAATTCAGTTTATCAGTAGTCAATGTTTTGCACTCTATTTAAATGTCCAAGTTCTATTTGAATCATAGAGAAGACCCTATCAGAACCTGGGAGTGATGGCAATTCTTGGGGTACTCCGCATTTCCCAAAGTTACTGTATTACTGGAGCCTCGCTATTAGATTGTTTACTGTCATATCTAGGATAGCAATTGGGTGTGTGGGGGGGTCTTCATTTCTCTGCAGAGATGCAGTCGGTATATTCTACACCCCTCCACCTAGCTGGACTCTTTTTCCAGCGTGACGATACACCATATAATATTGCATTTAAACTAACATTGTGTATTTAACATTTAAACGTGTTGGACTTAAAACTTGTGACATGATGGCTAAATACAGATTTGAATTTAAGGGTTCAAATCCAGTCATGAAAAGAACAATTTCCTTTTGTCACATAAAACTGTCCTTTTTGTTTTCCAGTGTAATCAATAATTCCTATGAAAGATACAAACACCGAGATATCCCAATATCTTTCAACCATTTAAATTCAGGCTTTCTGGCTTGTGTCTCCTTTCAATCATTTAGTGAGTTTAGCTTAATCTAGCGTAAGGCACCCAGTGAGAATCGAATCTGCTAGCTTCGTTTGATAGTGATTAAATCATTAGAGAATTAACTGGTGTTTCAGGATCAGAAATTATATAAAAACTGTGAACTGGACATCAGACCATCGTCATCATGTCGCGCAGCCAGCATGGATCTCCCAAACCCACTCCCACCACCCTTCTCTATCGTCTATCGCTCCCGGTAGGTCTTCAAGGCTACATCCTGTATCGGCACGGAGCTGTTGTATGTAGGTTTCAGATGGTCGTCCTGCCTTTGCTCGTCCATGTGAAGGGGTCCATAGGAGTATGTCGCTTATAAGTTCGCTCTTACTTCTCCAGCAGTGTCCCACATGTCTGGTTCATCTAACTTAAGTAATTTTCGTGATGGGTGGTTGGTGCCCGTACAGCTGTTGCTTTGTGGGGTGTTGCCTCCGGGACTTATTAAATATTGCTCGCAGCATTCTTGTGTAATTGACGTCAAGCTTTTTCTCCATACGTTTAGTTAGCGTCCATGTAGTGCATCCATACAGCAGTATCGATCGATACGATCGCTGCTTGGAAAAAAAAAACTGTGTTTCATTTTATTAATCAGGTCTAACTTCCATATGACCGATAACCTATCGAGAGCTATGCATGCCTTTGCTAGACACGTGTTGATGTCTGTCTCGGTTGATGAGACACTGCTTCCTAGGTAAGTGAACTTGTCTACTAGTTTCAGAGAACTACCGTTTAGTGTGAGATGTTGCCTCTTTGATTAAAGCACATGTATTCCGTCTTGTCTGCGTTGATACGTAGGCCTATGCCAGCAGCTGCTCGTTCTAGACTATGTTGCAGGTTTTCGGCTTAGGCGGGTGTATTTGCTAGAAGCGCTATGGCGTAGTCTGCGTCTGTAATTATTTGTGCAGGGAACCTTTTGTTTCTTTCCTTTGTCAGCTTGAGACTGTTGTCTTTCATTGTGTCTCCTTGCAGTACACCCGCTACAATGTCGAAGTAGTCTGTGTCTCCAGGGGTGCGGACTTTTACTTTAGTGTTTCTATATAGCATCATTATGGCTGCGGTGGTTTCTTTGGGCCGTTGGCGAGTAGTATTTGCTCCATCTTCCCTCTGTATATGGAGTCTAAGGCCTTGACGAAGTCGACAAATAACATTGTTGCCTCAAGGTTTTTTGCCCGTACACCTTCAAGAATTCGACGGATAGTCAAAATTTGTGATGTCGTGGATCGATTCCTCCGGAAGCTATTTTGGTTCTTTCTAAGTATCTTCTCATTTTTGGTTTCTATGCGGTTGCATAGTAGAGCATTGTATATCTTGGCCCCTATAGATATAAGGGTTATACCTCGGTAGTTCTAGGCTAATCTGAGGTCGCTCTTCTTAGGGAAGCGGAGGATGAATCCCTTTGTCCATCTGTCTATTGTGTTTTTTTTATATATGCAGCATTACAGTATCGGAGCAGTATGTCGTCGAATTGTCTGGTGGTTCATACTTCTGGGGGTATTTCATCAAACCCTGCTGCTTTTCTATTTGTAATTTTTCTTAGTACTGAGTCGAGTTCTTCTTGTGTAAACTGCCCAAATTTCATGTCTGATTGTTTACAAATAATTCTCGTGATTGGATCATGTGTAACTTTCGGGGGGTTTCCGAGTAAATTCTTGAAATGCTGTTTCCATAGTTGTATTCGTTCTTCTTGGATGGTAGCTTTCAGTTTAGCTTTCGCCGTGCTTTTCCTTCTACTCACTTCGTTTACCCTCTTCCATGCTATCCTAGATCGTCTATCTTCAACCGAGTCTCTAATCTTATTGATCTGATTTTGGATGTATTCTGTTTGTTGTTTTCGGCATATGTTATCTAATTCATTTTGTGCTTTTTTAAGTTTCAGGGCATTGATATTGGTTGGGTTCTACCTACTGCATTTGGAACCAGTTTTCACATCTGCACGCTTTTTTCTAACCGCTAAAGTCTCCCATGGGACTCTATGTTTAGCTCTTTGTTTACTTGGTATGCATTCTGCAGCCGCTTCGAAGTGGGCATTGACAAAATTCTCATATTCGTCATTCGGGGTATGTGTTTATGTCTTCTCCTGTAGTGCATCGAATTTGTTTCTTAGTGTTAACGCATATTTATCTCTGCATCGAATTTGTTTCTTAGTGTTAACGCATATTTATCTCTAATATCCCTGTTATTAAGCAGGGACCAGTGATAGTGTAGAGTGGTTGTTGTTCGGGCCGTATTCTTTCGTAGGCTCGGTCGTGACAATACGGTGATCGGAGGACACACCCTCGAAAGAGGAATATGCCTCGCAATTCAATTCGCTATTATTCCATTTCTTATTTATAAAGAAGTAGTCTATCTGTGCTTTAGTATTATTTGCGTAGGTGTATGGGTAAAGTTTTCCTTCCCTTTTCTGAAATTTTGTATTGAGGCATGTTAATCTATTTTCTAGCATGAAATCTGTCCGTGTCGCCTAGGCTTCTGAATATTTCTTTTTTTATACAGATATAGCGCTTGAGGGGGGAAGGGTCATTCATTTATTCGTTTTCCCCACTTTTTTCTTTTTCTCTAAATATTTCGTCATTAACACGAGGCGACACAGACTGTGTTAAACATACTACCAAAAAACTAAGCAAATCCTCTCTAAGTCTGGCAGAGTTCAAATAATGGTCAGCTATATATTGTCTTTTACTGCTATATTGTCATTTTAAATGATTTTATTTTTTTGTTGTAAAATCACAGCTGTATATTATCTGTGCTTTAAATGCAAAAAGACAAATACTGTAATTCCAAGTAACAGTTGAACCTGATCAAGAGAAGCTAATACAATTGGACTTTATTAGAAACTGATCACGAAAGTTAGATCCGACCATAGTGTTACTAAAATCAAGTGGAATACTGAGAAAAGTCCTGGAGATGGTCTTCACTGAATTCTGAGAGAGAAGTCTCCTTGACTTCTCTCTCAGAATTCAGTGAAGACCATCAGTTAGAACTGATGTGAAAAATCCATAAGCAGTAAAATAATAATAATTAAATAGGTTTTATTTATCTTATTCAATTTATTTATTTATTTGTAAATCGTTTTTAGTTGGATCGATATTAATCAATAATGAATATAACAGTCGCTCAATTAGAAAGAAATTAAAATATTGCAAACCAAACATGGGAAACCTTCACTAGCCAGTTGGTCACCTGATATATTGCTGATTACCAGTAAAAAAAATTCTTCTTCTTCTTCTTCTTCTTCTTCTTCTTCTTCTTCTTCTTCTTCTTCTTCTTCTTCTTCTTCTTCCATTTAAATGCTTACACTTTACTAACCCCTATTACTTGCCTTCTACCTTAGTTTTCTATTCCTCATTTTTTCCCCTCTTATCTTCTCTGTCTCTTTTTTCTTTATTTACCTCATTCCTCTTCATCTATCGACCAAACATTACTTTTATCAAATCAGCTATCCCCCCACCAAAAAATCAAAAAAGAAAAAAGAAAAAAAAAAAAAAACACTTAAAAAGCAACAAATAAACCAAAACTCCAAACAAACAAAAAACAAGGAAAATGACCGTTAAAAAAAATCATATTTCTTTGCCTCCAGCCAACAAAAGTCATGTGCAGACATAATATTTTTTTTCTTTTTTCCAAAACTTCAGCTGTTTTGTATTATGTATATATATATATATATATATATATATGTTTATCTCCCCGGGTTTTCTTTGTCTACACGGGTAATGTGATGGCATAACCTTCTCTTTTTCGTTGTCGTCATCCTCATAAAAACGAAACCTCTATTTTACTTCGAATGAATAAACATTACCCGTCTGACTGAGAACCTCTGTCTTCAACACTATTAAATAAAAATAAAACCTGAACTACTAAACAGAGCTGCCACAAGATTTTAGGCGAAGGAAAAGGAAATAAAAAAGAAGAAAAAAGAAGGAAAAAATTAACAAATCAGCTCCAAAAATAAACGCAATAAAATATTTTAAATCTACAGAGGATGCCTAAAAGGAAATACCTCGTTTTTATTTTCACAAAAGCTACTACAGGTACAGGGAGCAAAAATAAAACGCTGTTGGATAGAGAATGTTTTCAGCTACAAAACACTATTTGACACATGGACACCATCACTGCGAAAATAGAAAGAAAGAAAAATTTTTAAAAGAGAAAGAGAGGAAAATATATTGGAAGGAAAAAAGAGAAGAGAGTGATGAAGGGGAAGAGAAAATGAAGAACGATGGTGAAGGAAAAGAAAGAAAGAAAGAAAGAAAGAAGAGAAAGAAATAACAACTTGAAAAAATAAAAGAGAGTAAAAATATGTAAAATCCAGAAAGAAGAAGAAGAAGAAGAAGAAGAAGAAGAAGAAGAAGAAGAAGAAGAAGAAGAAGAAGAAGAAATCGTTTTAGATGTAAACCCAGTAAAAAAAGAAAATATCATTAAAACTGGAAGATACGGATATTTCAAGAGATTAACAAAAAACATTGTTGCGAAGAGGACATTTGAAAAGAGAAACCGCAGCTTCTTTAAAAAATCTTCCTTAATACATGTTCAGACAGTTGACACAGCAAGATCTGTCCATTGATGAACAAACAATGCGCCTCAACTGAATCTGCCAATAAGTGTTTCATGCATGCGCTGTTGCAGTTATACAAATATAAAGAAATGTTCCATTCATTGCGGAAAAAAATTAACTGGAATTTATGTCGCCCTCTCTCCCTAGGCCCCTTGTTAAAAGTATAAAATGTAACCGGTTATTTAACAACCTGATTGACAATATTATTTATTGGCAATAGCAAAGTAGAAATGAGGATTAAGTATATATGCATTAGATTATATATATATATCATCATAATCATCATCATCACGTCGTGCCGCTAGCACGGATATCCCTGACCCTCTCTCGCCACTTCTCCCAATCATTCATCGCTTTTGGCAGGTATTCAGGGTTACATCCCGTATCCTCACATAGCTGCTGTATGTATGTTCGAGCTGGTCGTCCTGCTTTTGCTTGGCCATATGCGGGGGTCCATAGGAGTACATCACTGATGAGTTCGTCCTTGCTTCTCCAGCAGTGTCCTGCGTGTCTGGTTCGTCTAACTTGTATAGTTTTCGTGATGGGAGGCAAGTGGCCGTATAGTTGGTGTCTTGTGGGGTGTTGACGCCAGGACTTGTTCAATATTGCTCTCAACATTCTTGTGTAATTGCCGTCTAGTTTCTTCTTCAGCCGTTTATTTAGCGTCCAAGTAGTGCATCCATATAGTAGTATCGATACAACCGCTGCCTGGAAGAAACTGCGTTTCATTTTATCGGTCAGGTCTGATTTCCATATGATCGAGAGCCGATCGATAGCTGTCCATGCTTTCGTTAGTCGTGTGTCGATGTCTTTTTTGGTTGATGAGACGCTACTTCCTAGGTAGGTGAATTTGTCTACTAGTTTCAGAGAGGCTCCGTCTAGTGTGGTAGTGTCGCCTGTTTAGTTGTAACACATATATTCAGTTTTGTGTGCATTGACAAGGAGGCCAATGCCTGCGGCGGCTCGTTCCAAACTATGCAGTAGTGTCACGGCTTGGTTAGGCGTATTCGCCGGTAACGCTATGTCATCGGCGTAGTCGGCGTCGGTAATTATTTTTGCGGGGTACCTTCTGCTTCTTTTCTTCGTCAGCTCGAAGCTATTTTCTCTGATTTTGTCGATCGAAGTTCTAAGCACGTAGTCTAGACAGATGATAAAGAGGTATGGGGCTAGTGTGTCTCCTTGTAGTACTCCTGCAACAATGTCGAAGTATTCTGTGTTTCCATCTGGTGAACGTACTTTCACTTTGGTGTTTCTGTAGAGAATCGTTATTGCTGCTACGGTTTCTTTTGGTAGGCCGTATGCTTGTCGGATTTGCTCCATCTTCCCTCTGTGTATGGAATCGAAGGCCTTGGTAAAGTCGACAAATAGTAATGTTACCTGTAGGTGTTTGCTCGTACACCTTCAAGGATTCTTCGGATGGTCAATATTTGTGAGGTTGTGGATCTATTTCTCCGGAAGCCATTTTGGTTTTTCCTAAGGATGTTGTCTATTTTGGGTTCTATGCGGTTTCGTAGTAGGGCATTGTAGATTTTGGCTGCTATGGATGTAAGTGTTATGCCTCGGTAGTTCTTGGCAAATCCGAGGTCGCCCTTTTTAGGGAAAGGAAGGATGGATCCCTTCGTCCATCTTTCTATCCTATTTTGATTATATATATATATATGTGTGTGTGTGTGTGTGTGTGTGTATTAAGTCGCATATTGAACCCCAGTGGAACAGCAGATCGTAGGAGAAGCCGTCAAAGACTGAATTTTTGTTACCTGATTGACACAGTAAAGAAGAATGTTTATATTTCAGCGTTACCTCAGGTGTTACCAGAACAAGGTTGAATACAGGAGACTTCACTCAGAGGTTCAAACTCCAGGTTCTTGCCACTCTACAACCCCAAGTAACCCTACCCTGCTAAAGTGTCTTTATCAAGTTCAGAGAGCGCTTTCTGTCCCTCTACTTACCTACAAATGGAAGAGAAGAGATAAATTCGTGTCTTTTTGAATGGCATAAGCGCAAAGTGAAAAGTGAATAGACTTGTCTAGGATTTGATAATTTTGATAAGGTGATCTCTTCGTTATCACAGACAGATCTATTTGTACCATTATCAATGGGACTCAAACTGATATCACCAAATCTGCTTTAGTCTATCTTGGATAATCCATTCGTTTAAAATGATTGGGAAGATACAATTTTTTAATCGTATATACTTACAGATCATCATTGTTCAATTGATTTCGACAAAAAATAACCCAGCAAATATGACATGCAACGAGTACACTCGCAGGTTTGGTTTGGTTGGGTTTTATGACATATCAGCCTTTGTAAGTTTTTTAATGTCAAATCCATTTTTATACAAAAAACACACAAAATAACAACAGTTCTATTTCAAACAATTCAGTTGTTAAGTAAAAAGTTTCAATGTCAAAAACAGTTCCATTTCAAACAATTCATTCTAGCACTTGTTCACAGTCCAAATCTCAAAGCAGTTCTATTTTAAGCAATTCAGTTTAGCATAAGTACACAGTTTAGTTTGGTTTGGTTTGGTTTTATGGCACATGAACCATTGTTGGTTATTAATGTCAAATCCATTTTTATACATATAAACAGTTCTATTTGAAACAATTCAGTTAAATATATATATAGTTTTTGTATCCACACAGACATTAAAAGCGCTCCATTAAAAAAAATCAGTTTAGCATAAGTACGCAGTTTAAATGTCAAAACAGTTCAATTTCAAGGAATTCAGTTTTGCACGAGTACATAGTTTAGTTCTATTTGACCCATAGTCAGGTGCTACCACAAGCAGGTTAGTTGATTGGTTAGTTGGTTGTATTTAATGGTATATCAAACCTTGTAGGTTATTTGATGCCAAATCCTGTTTATACATATTGAATATAAATAATTCATAAACGAATAGTTTTTTTTAACGAACCAGTGCTCATTTATTTTCAAACCGTTAAATGGTTCAAAGTATTGTTTACAATAATAGTTTTATTTGCGCACAGTTAAATGGTTCAAAGTATTGCTATATCATTACTAATAATTCAATTTGATTGTCATTTGTTTGCAAACAGTTAAATGGTTTCAGTTTTAGAAAATATTTAGATATTTCTATTGGACCCATCGATAGGACTAACAGATACCACTACTTTGACTCAGAGTGGACTCGGGAGTAATAAAATGAAGAACCAGTCCACGTTCACCATAGCGCCAGGACTGGTTTAATGTTTTATCCAGGACACTTGTTAGGGAAGTGTTCTTATCATTTCGCAGAGATGCATTCTACAATTCCAGCTGACTGGACTACAAGCGCTTTTGTAAAATCTAAATTACCCACCGCATGCAGAATTAATGATATGTAACTGTAAGTAAATTTAGCGACGTTAGTCGAGGGTGACCGGGAGGCTCCCTTTTCGATAGCTAGTACACCAAGGTGTAGGGAAGGGCGCTACTCCTTTCCCTGGATTGCTCCACTTTACCCTTGATCCGTACCTTATAATGCTGAGTGTTAAGCAAGGAGGCATCAAGTACCATTTTTTGAGTCTTTGGTATGACTCGACCTGGGATTGAACCCAGGTCTCTCAGGCCATTGGCGAACACTCTAACCATCATGCCTCTCTCTTATAACTATATAAATACTATTATGGATAGTTCGAATAATTTAACTGTGGCTAAAGATTTTAATCTATCAAATCATTGTAGGTTTTATTTTAGATATATCCTTTTACATTCTTCATCTACTCCACAAACAATATAGTCATCAAAAATTTGAAAGTAAATTGATCCTTAAACGAAATGTACACACTTCAAGGATTAAGATCTAAGCATTTTAAATAAATATAGTACTTATTAAAAAAAAATACTGACTAAATCAGCAGTTCGGTTCGATATAGAGAAGATTTGAATTTTGAAAGAATGTATCGAACTGTAACTTCACGTCACGTTTAAAACGATTGTTGCGTGTAATGTATTTGTTACATTTCTGCATTTTCTGAAATTCAAATCCGAAACAGTTCAGACCGATGAAGGACATAGGAAAGTCATAGAATTACGTACGCATTTTCCGATATATTCTGCTTATATACATCTAGTGATCTGCAATACAAAAGTATATTTCAACCAAAATACATGAATAATAAAAATGTTTTCGTTAAAAACATCTTTTCATCCGGAGTTATGGATTTTTACACACACACACACACACACACACACACACACACACACACACACATATATATATATATGTATAAATATGAGTCTATATATATATATATATATATATATGTGTGTGTGTGTGTGTGTGTGTGTGTGTGTGTATGTGTTTGCGTGTGCGTGTGCGTGTGTGTGTAAAAATCGGTTAAACCGGATGAAAGTTTTTTGACGAAAACATTTTTATTATTTATATATTTTGGTAAAGATATAAGATTTTTACACACACATACACACACTCATATATATATATATATATATATATATATATATATATATATATATATATGTATATATATATATATATATATATATATATATATATATATATATATATATTGAGCAGACACACGTACATATTACACACACACGCACATTTATATTTTATTCACACACATATATACATACACACGTAGACACACATGACAATATATATACATATATATATATATATATATATTAGACGCACAAATATATTACACACACACACACACACACACACACACACACACACACACACACACACACACACACACACACATACATATATATATATATATATATATATATATATATATACTACACGAGTAAATTCATGTACTTAATAGATAGTGATCTTTTAAATTCTGCAAAAAGAAGTAATTGTTTGTAAAATTAAACCTCATCAAGTTATCGCTCAATAAGTGTGTGTGTGTGTGTGTGTGTGTGTGTGTGTGTGTGTGTGTGTGTGTGTGTGTGAGTCAGAGAGAGAGAGAGAGAGAGAGAGAGTGAGGGGGAGTGAGCGAGGGGAGAGGGAGAGATGCAAAAAACGTGTTTTGCGTAAAATATTAGCAGAAAGGAATTTGTTTTCAGAATCAATTTACGCAATATAATTTTTAAAGCAATAATCCAATTTAATAATTAAAGTCCATACATCTGATTAATTTTTCGCTGGATTAAATGATTAAGATTACTCATGAATTGCTTAATTACCCGGGGATTATTGAAGACACTAAAAAAGCGAAAAATAAGAAAACAAAATCAAATAAGAAAATTAGTAAATAAATAAACGTTTTGTTGCTGGTGCCTATGAGGGGGCATCTAGGCAGAGCAGAAGGACAAATTCTTGAAAAAACAGTTTTTTTTTAAAGGTAATCAAAACCTTTTCTAAATCGTCTTTCCTTTTCTCACTTCATTTCGTTTTTCTCTTATCGAAGGAAATGATCACAAAACGTAACATGAATATTCAAAAATTATACGGCAATGTAGATATGTTGAGTTAGTTATGAGATCACTAGTTATTAGAACTCAATTACGCCAAAGAAAGAAAGTCTGTAATTGAATCCATATGAACGAGAGAATGCCCACCAGAGTTGAAGAATATTTACTGCTCAAAGAATATAAAATGATTTATACTAACACTAATAAATTAGAGGAAAGAAAATAATAAAATAAAATAATAGTAATGATAGTGTATCAACGCAGAGTGAAAGGAATAATGATAATAATAATAATAGAGAACTTGCAAAATTGTTGACTTTGCTGTCCCGGCTGACCACAGAATAAAACTGAAAGAATGTGAAAAGAAGGATAAGTACCTCGACCTTGCTAGGGAATTGAAAAAACTGTGGAACATGCAGGTGACAATTATACCAATTGTAATTGGTGCGTTTGGAACAGTAACTAAAGGATTACTAAAGGGACTGGAGGACTTGGAAGTTGGCGGACGAGTGGAGACCATCCAAACGACAGCATTATTGAGAACGGCCAGAATACTGAGAAGAGTCCTGGAGACTTGAGGAGACTTGCTGGCACTCAGATTCCAGTGAAAAACCATCGGCAAACGCTGATGTGACAAGCTCCAATGAGTGAATAATAATAATGATAATAATAATAATCACCTAGAATACTGAGAAGAGTCCTGGTGACTTGAAGAGACTTGTCACTCAAACTCCAGTGAAAGACCATCAGCTAAAACTGATGTGAAAAACTCTCAAGGAGTAAAAATAATAATAAAAAAAAATTGCTGAATTGTGTACATTGCTGTTTGGGCTGACCACAGAGTAAAATTGAAAGAAAGCGAAAAGGAGGATAAGTATCAGGACCTTGCTAGAGAATTGAAAAAAACTGTGGAACATGAAAGTGACGGTGATACCAATTGTAATTAATGCACTTGGTACAGTCACCAAAGCATTGATACAGGGACTGGAGGATTTGGAAACAAGAGGGACGGGTGGAAACCATCCAAACAACAGCATTGTTGAGATCGTCTAGAATTCTGAGAAGAATCCTAAAGACTTGAAGAGACTTGTGGTCACTCAATCTCCTGTTAGAAACCATCGGCTAACACTAGTGTGAAAAACTCGGATGAAAAAGAACTGGAAACTCTCATACACGCCGTTAGAATATACAGTCAGGACATAGAAATGGAATTTGGCATAGAAAAATGTGCCCTGCGCGTCATGAAAAGTGGCAAACGACATATGACTGACGGAATGGAACTACCGAATCACGACAAAATTAAAACGCTCGAAGAAGATGATACATACAAATACTTGGGGATCTTGGAGGCTGACACCATCAAACAAGTGCAAATGAAAGACACGATCCGAAAGGAATATCTCAGGAGAACGAGAAAACTACTCGAGACAAAACTCTCCAGCAGAAAACTCATTAAATGAATAAATACTTGGGCTGTGCCACTAGTCAGATATTTGGGACCCTTTCTCAAGTGGACCAAAGACGAACTTAAACAAATGGACCGAAGAATAAGAAAACTAATGACCATGCATAAGGCATTACATCCCAGAGACGACATTGACAGACTATATGTATCTAGAAAAGAGGGAGGAAGAGGACTTGCCAGCATCGAAGACACCGTTGAT
Source organism: Sepioteuthis lessoniana (assembly GCA_963585895.1). Classification (NCBI taxonomy): domain Eukaryota; kingdom Metazoa; phylum Mollusca; class Cephalopoda; order Myopsida; family Loliginidae; genus Sepioteuthis; species Sepioteuthis lessoniana. Next base: position 73,972,525 of record OY757936.1, on the reverse strand, counting down.
GCATCCATACAACGGCTCGAAGACTACATAGAAAAACACGAACGAGGACTAATTACAACCATCAGAAACGATACAGACAATACGATAGACGAAAGAATGACAACTAGGAAACAAAAATGGGAGGGAAAACAACTCTATGGCCGCTTTAAACGTCTAATAAACAACATCTCACACCAGAAAACATGGACCTGGCTAAGAAAAGGAAACCTTAAGAGGGAAACAGAATCCCTCCTAATTGCAGCACAGGACAACGCCATAAGAACGAATCATATCAAAGCGAGAATAGATAAGACGCAACAAAACAGTAAATGTAGGCTATTCGGTGACAGAGACGAAACGATCAATCACATTATAAGCGATTGCAGCAAATCAGCACAGAAGGAGTACAAGGCGAGACACGACTGGGTCGGCAAGGTGATCCACTAGGAAATGTGCAGGAAATTTCAATTCGACCATACAAACAAATGGTATATGCACAACCTGGCGCCTGTCCTAGAAAAGGACTCGCATAAACTCCTATGGAACTTTAACATACAAACGGATCACCTATTTCTGGCCAGAAGACCAGACCTCATAATAATCAACAAAAAAAAAAAAAAGAAAAAAGAATTTGCAAAATTGTCGACTTTGCTGTCCAGGCGAACCACAGAATAAATCTGAAGGAAAGAAAAAAGAAGGATAAGTACCACGACCTTGCAAGAGAATTGAAAAAGCTGTGGAACATGAAAGTAACGATTGTGCCAATTGTGATTGGTGTGTTAGGCACAATAACTAAAGGATTATTAAAAGACCTGGAGGACTTGGAAGTTGGCGGACGGGTAGAGACCATTCAAACGACAGCATTGCTAAGAACGGTCAGAATCCTGAGACGAGTCCTGGAGACTTGAGGAGACTTGCTGTCACTCAAACTCCAGTGAAAAACCATCACTGATGTGAAACACTCTAAAGGAGTAAATAATGATAATAATGATAATAATAATGTGGGATAAAACTATAAATAAAATAATAGTTATTATGAAGAGATTATTGTTATGATAAAAAAACAACAATAATAAGATGAAGTTAAACTAGTAATAAAATAATAGTTATTATGATGCGTACCAAACAAGAATCTTGTAATAAAAAAAAGAATATGATGAATTAAATCCAGCTGTATAAAAAACAAACCATTGTTGCCAAATTTGTTCGTCCGTTCCCTTAAACAAACTGATTTAAATAACCACTTGCGTGATAAAATGGTTACTAATTTCTACGATGCGTTGCTTTTAAAAACAATTGTTAAATGTCGATAAGTATTGTTTCAATGAGTCAATTTAATCTTTTCTACTTAAATTGCTTTTCAAATTTGATCCGAGAGTTCATTGTAAATAGGATTTAAAAGATTTGAACAAAAAAATCTGTACATGAATTTTAAGAATCACTTTGATTTTGTTATTTTTGTTTTAAAATTAATTGCTGTTCGAATCAAATAAGTTTTAAAAGAAAATTTAAGAAAATTATAGACTTTAAAGATTTAGAAAAGAAAAAAAAATTAGGTTCTAATCAAGTCAAAAATGTTTTATTGATTGATAAATTTGTTTATTTACTTATTTATTTTGTTTCATAGCGACCAGACGAGAAAAATTTATTGTGCAATCAAAAATTCATTTTCTCCAAAATATTTAATCTCGACATTTCAGCAAATTGTGAATTTAATGCACTTAAATACAATATTTTAAACCAATTTTTTAGGGGACAGCAGATTTTTCAAAACAATTATACAATTAAAATGTGAAGTAGGACTTGACTTTTCAAAATAAGTTCGTCGAATTAAGATGGTTTGAATTTTAAACTATTAAAATTTTTTGAAGCAAAAATTCCTGATCGATTAGATAGAAAATTTTAAAATAATCATTTTACAAATATAATTTAATACAAAACTTTGCTTTTGAAAATTGGTTGTTTTAAATTTGAAACAATCCAATTTAAGAAAAAAAAGTTTTATAAATCAAAATTTCTCAGAAAATAAATAGCAGATTTAAAAATTAATTTAAGGAATGAAACAATGACAAATTGATTTAGCATTTTTTGTGTCCAATGTGGACCAGTAGCTCGGTGGTAGTAGCATTTCAGCTCTATGGTCACTGGTTTGATCTCCAGTGGTGGAGATCATAGTATAAAATGTTGATGAGGCCTAATAAATTCGAAATAACTGTCCAGTGGTTCCTTATGTCGCACGCAGTGCTTAACGGATTTTCTGCCTGTGGTAATTCAATTTAGAGTGAAAATTTAAACAAAAATTTGCTCTTAAAATAAGTTTGTTAATTTAAGCTGCTTTAATTCATTAAAATTTCGTGGGACAGAATTTCTAAGAGAATAGACAGCAGAGCCTACTATCAATATAACAGATATTAACCTCTTCCCTTTTGACAGGCACATAGCTAAAAATAAAAAGAATAGCTTTAAGTAAGAATGTATCGAACAAATTTATTGTGATAAAAAGTAACTAAAAGATATGGTTGGTTGGTTGGTTTTACGGCATGTCGAACATTGTTGGGGTTATTCAATGTAAAAGTCGGTTCTTAAAGCAATTATATGGTTTTAAGTAATTAACAGAATAATGTGAAAACAATGATAACTTCAGGTAAATGTACTTAATCCTATTTACCAACCCCTCCGCTAAGGCAGGATATGACACAAGGTCAATTTTTAAGCGGAGTTTAACAGGTTTGAATTCAGAGTTTTCATTCTCCTAGACTAGTTGCCTCACTAAGGCTGAAGAACCTAGTCTGCCCTACTATTTACCCATAGCTGGTGGGAGAATAATTGGATTCATACCTTTCCCAAGGGTATTAGTGCTACGTGAAATGCAATTAGTCTCGTCCAAGATTTGAACTCGTGTGGCCATGTCCATTTCCTATGACGATAACCATTGCACCACGGGCACCTCCAGGAAAATGTACTTAATATTGATAATCTTGACACAATTATATAGTTTCAAGTGATTATTTCTATTTAATAATAATCATTTGCTTGCACACAGTTACAGAGTTTCAATTATTCGTATCTAATACTAATAATTTGCACAAAATTTTATAGTTTCAAGTATTTCTATATAATATTGATAATTTTCTAACAGATATATTTAACCCATAGATAGGATCCTAACAAGATCACTCTGGATCTGAGTGGACCTGGGAGTAATGGTATTGAAGGGATGACACCATACTCCGAAGAGTTCCAGAACTGAAGCCTCACTATCGGATGTACTTTAGTGTCCTATTCAGGATACCCAGATTGTTTTTTTTGGGGGAGGAGGGGTCTTGGCCCACTGCAGTCGACATATTATAAGGCCTTACCAACAGGGTGTGCAATTCTATCGAAAATGATTTAGAAGTAATTTCTGCTGAAAATAATGTTTACTAAAATATTTAGATCGTACGTGTGAGAGCTTTCATCTGTCAATAGCACTTGGAATATTTCCTGTCCTCTGACAATTCCCTTGTCTACTTTTCCGAAATGATGCTTGATAATTTTTATCACTTAGAATATTCAGACTATTGTCTTCATCTTCAATGTTATACAAACAACGTTTCGACCGATATATCCTTCGGCCTCCTTCTTAACAAAAGAAGACCGAAGTTCATATCGGTTGAAATATTGGGAGATAACAATGAAGATAATATGATCCAAATATTTTAAGTGAAAAAAGATAATCCCCCTCTTTCTAATATTGAATAGATTTATAAAATAAAACAATCATTTAAATTCTCATTGTTCATATAATAGACATATTCTATCAGTAAAGCGTTGTTTAATTCCTTTCACTCCCATACACAATATATTTGCTGGGTCTGCATATACATAATTACAAGCTGAAATACTCATCGACACAGGGTACAATCAATATTTGTCTTGAACAATAACAAAAAAAAAAAAAAAAAAAGAATTGTTTGAAGATGCCATCTGGTTGTCTCCAAAGAGTTATTCTTCACAGAAATTCTTGAACTTTGCATGACTATATAGAGGGTATCTCTCCAAAATTGACATAATTTTAAAAGCAAATATCTTGAAAACTACAAAGTCTAGTTCAATGAAATTGAATATCATAAATTTATTCTGGGACCGATTTTATAAGTGTTCAATATGTGCACGACATGTGACTCGGCAGACGTCAAGTCGGTTGTTAAGCTCTTGCCAAACACGCTGTAGCATGTCTCTGGTAACATTATCCAGTGCAGACGTTATTCTCTGTTTGGGTTCATCAATGCTTGCAGGGAGTGGGAGGGGACATAGAATAGTCTCATTACATATCCCCATAAAAAGAAATCACACGGGGATATGTCCGGTAATCGCAGTGGCAATTTCATCAGAAAAACTGTCTTTATCTTCACCAAGCCCGATCCATCTCTCAGGCAGATTCTCACTGAGATAAGCACGTATTGTACTCTTCCATTTAATATAAAATTTTGATCTGTTTCTATACATTCTGTGAAAATTTGAGGTTATTTCAATAAGAATTGCTAAATTTATTGGCCTGCGAAGTGAGGTCAAATTTTTTGGACAACCTGTATATACGAGGGTCATTCAAAAAGTTCTAAGCCTCACTTAGAAGGGATTAGAGAATCAAGATAGTTTTTTTTTTTTACTATGTGTCAATATGATCTCCCTTGACATCAATGCATTTGGTCCAACAATGCTCAAGAATTGCTTTCCCATCACGGAATAAAGTAAAATCCTCCAAAAACTCAACATTACGTATGACCATATCATTGTTTCCAAAATGGTGACCATGCTGATGGGATTTGAATTTTGGAAACAGGAAGAAGTCAGATGAAGCTAAGTTTACTGAGTAAAGGGGGAGAGCGTAGCAATTCAAAGCTACAGTTTACTGCTTCATCTACTGAAAACCAAGCAAGATGATCGGGCGCATTATCCTGGAGCAAGAGCACACCTACCCTTAGATTCCTTCTGTATTTCGACTAGATTGCTTCTTTCTGTTATCTTAATTCTGACACATAGTACTCTCCAATAATTTTTTTCGTTTTCCAGCTTGTCTATCATAATTGCGTTTTCAAAAAAAACAAAAAATATACAGAAACTATCACCTTGTCAACAGACGCTACCTGTTTGAATTGTTTGATTTGAATATTTGATTCAGGTTCATAGAGATGAACCAAGTTTTCATCTCGAATAACAAATTTGCAGGGGAAATTCTTAGGGTTAGCCTGGAATTGAGTCAGAAGTGTCCTGGAAATGTCAACTCTTTTCAGCTTGTGCTCTTGCGACAGCATTCCTGGGGTGCTTCTTGCAGATCTCAGTTAAAACAGTGAGGACTGATCCAAAACTAACGCCTATAGACTTCGCTATCAGCTCGACAGTCGTCTCTCATCCAAAACCACACGGTAAAATGCGTCAACTTGTTCATCAGAAGTTGAAGCTTTGGGACGACCTAATCGAGGGTCATTTTCTGTGCTGTCCCTACCCTACTTGAATTTTACTGCTCATTTCCTCAAAGTTAGATAGGAAGAGAGTCCTGAACAGGTACTTGTAATATGTCCCATTGGATTTCCTTCGGTTTCACACCTTTCTTTTTCAGATACTTGTATGATTCATTTTCAGATTTGTCACACACCTTAAACGTTTGTATAAGTCTCAACTGCACAAAAATTATGAGAGAAATATGAATTAGTTTTTCTAGTTTTATAAGAAGTGGTAGTGTAGTGCCACAACAAATATATGCAGCGATGTCTCTTCTTTCTGGTTGAGGCTAAGAACTTTTTGAACGGTTCTCATATATATATACGAGGATCATTAAATAAGTTTCCAGACTTTTTAGTATGGGCACTTTTATGGATAGTAGACACAAGAAACTCTAGTCCCCTTCGAAGTAATCTCCTCCGGTTGCAATGCACTTGTTGTACCGTTCCAACAACTTCTGGGAGGCCCCATGGAAGTCCTCTTGTGGGAGCGTGTCCTCACAGCCTCTTTCACAGCCTCTTTTCACAGCCTCACAGTGACCTTCCTCACAGCCTCTTTCATCTCCGCAATTGTCTCATAATGACAGCCTCTGAGCTTAGGGAATAACCAAAAGTCACAGGGAGCAAGGTCTGCACTATAAGGAGGGTGAGGAACTGTCTTGATGCCCATCTTGGTCAAATAGTCTGTAACAAGGATGGAGATGTTGACTGATGCATTGTCCGGGTGGAAATGCCACTGACCCGATTTGAAGAGTGCTGGTCTCTTCCGACGGAATCTCTTCCTGAACTCCCTTAAAACCTCAACAGAGTAACCCTAACCCTAACTCTTTGGCCAATCAGCTCTGGTGTATTGACTTCCTTACTCCTGCCACAACTCTCATCATCTCTCACAGACTCCCTGCCTTCCTTGATTCTATTATGCCATTCAAAAACTGATGCTCGATTCATGCAAGATGCTCCAAAAGCAGTCTGAAGCATTTCATGCGTTTTTATGGCATTGTTTCTAAGTTTAAAACAGAACTTTATTGCATATCGCTCTTCTAAAGTGTCCTCACGTTCAGATTGCATTTTTGAAATTCACCTGCTGTGACAATCAGGCTTTTGTAGGGTGTATTCCAATTGTTGCTGTAGCTGTTGATTTGAAGCTGAAATCATAAAAATTTGTCGGTCATTCCATAAGATGTATCGCAATAACATACTGAATTTTAAAGAATCTACCTTTTAAATGCCAGTACTAAAAAGTCTGGAAACCTATTGAATGCACCACGTATATGTATATATATATGTTGTGGATAAAGGAGAAAATGCATGAATAATATTCCGATATACAAATTTCTTTAAATTAAGCGAAAATGTTTCGTGACAAACAAAAGTATAATTTTCTTTCTTGTGAGCAAAAAGTAATGTTAACGGGAGAGTAGATATATTTTCAGTTGAGATAGAAATGATTATTGGCTTGAAATTAAAGGGATACATTTTGTGTATGAAAATTCTCTCGTGGTAAATATATCTCTCAGAAGGAGAGAAGATGTAATTATGTTTTCAAGAAGATGTAAATGAATCGCCATTGATAACGCTAACATAAATAGAAACGGTATTCATTTAATTTAAAGAAAATTAAACGAATCAAAATGAAACAAATTTTTGAAAGAAAAGGATGTAAATTTTTTACTCAAAAGAAATTAAACCAAAAGGTATTTGAATAAGTGATAATTCATTTATTACTGTTTGTTGAGAAAATGTTGATAAATCCCAACTTACTGAAGAAATATTTATTACTTCGCTTATTTATACAATTTAGGTCAGTTCGAAACTGCCCCCACCCCCCAAAAAATAGTTTCTCTAAGAATCTGATTGGCTTCTCTTGAAAGGAAAAGATTTCAAAAATTATTTTAGGCCTTGATCCTTCAAATTTTTCGCGGCAAGTCAATTATTGTCGTCAGCGAAGTATCTCGAAATTTAAAAATTACTGCGAATGTCCTGACTGGTTAATAAATGCAAAAATATAGATAAAAAAATTACAGCTTCTTGTGCCAAATGTTTTGCACAAAAAATTGGCACTTTTATATTATGGAAATCAGTTGAGTTCCCATATATATATATATATATATATATATATATATATATATATATATATATGAGAACTCAACTGATTTCCATACTAAAAATGTATATGTATCTAAATGTATGTGTGTATATATTTCGTCTATTTTACATGTCAAATCAAAAATTTGTTTTCTTCGTGATGAAATGATGATAACTTTGTCTATTAGCAAAAATCATCAGTACACATCACAAAAAAATTTATTCGATCAAATCCCCGACCGTCTCTCGACTTCCACCACCTTTTGCTACATATCTCTGCACATATATTCATAAGACAACCTTAAATCTGCCACACAGCGCATGTATCATCACACACACACACACACACACACACACACACACACACACACACACACACACACACACACACACACACACACACTCCGAAGACATATACACAATTCTAACGTAAAAATTCTTTTGATTATATCTTCGATTTTTTCTATTTCTCCAAAATCTTTCTTTTTCTGCCTGATGATTGTCTTATAAAGACGGCATTAAACCAGCTAGGCGGACAAGCATCCATGCTATTAAATATATATAAAAACTAATCTATATTTACTTACAATTATATTATATGATAGTTCTATCACAGATATTGAGCGCTCTCCAAATTATACAGCATTTAGTCTGCCACAAACCCACCAAGTGAGATAGTAACAACCATACACTGTTATAATATATATATATATATATATATATATATATATATATATATATATATATGAGAAAAACCTTTTATATGTAATTGTTAGCTCTGTATTTTAACTTATTATTTTATATTGAACTCTCTATTGGCTGTTAAATTACATGAATATTGAAGAAAGAAAATCCTAAAATATAATCATTCCCACTATCGGCTGACTTGGCTTTGGATAATATATATATATATATATATGTGACACTATACATTGGACAATCTCAAAGACAAAAGAAGACTTTATGTGTATTCAAAGATAGAGGCATTGTATCATAGTACAATGATTAACAATTCAACCGTGTGTCATTGAGGACTAAGATCCTCAGTGGGTGATCTTTATTATGATTTTATTCCAAAATTAAGCTCCTCTCTCAGGAAATTGCTCTATTTTATCAGTAACACATGCTTTAATTTCTGACCACTGACAATACCTTTCTACCCAATTTTTTATGCATTTCTATATAGCTTAGAGCTTAGAATATACTGACTGTATCCCCTGCAGAGGAGTAAGACTCCCCCTCAAGGAATGGCCTTAATATGATACTAAACTGTATCTGATGGTGAGGCACTAGTTCTGGAGATCTAGGGAATATGGAGTACTCCTTTATTGCTATTACTTCCAGGTCCACTCTGACCCGGAGTGAAAGTACTTGTTAGTATGTTATCATGTTTAGATAATATTTGTATTCTGTAAAAACGTGTGAAAAAAAGGCTTTTAAGAAACAACAGCATAAAAAATACAAATATGACCATACAATGAACGGGATTCAATAACCTTAAGACATAAAATAGCCCTAAGCGGGTTGACATGCCTTTAAAAATGAATGAATCGATTAATCATTCAATCAAATTGTTAGTGACGCATTTATTTATGAGGGACAATGTATATAAACAATGTTAAAGAAAAAGAAAAACTTGAATGAATTTTTTCCTTCTCCCAGACAAAAGCTGCAAGGTTTACAGTTGGTGTATTTAAGCTTTTCTGACGAACCACTAGAAAATGAAGTCAAAGTAGCCAAAATAGAAATAAGGTGTATCGAATAGAATTGTTGTGGTTTATAAGCAACAAGAAGATAGAGTTAAAGTCATCGTATCATTTAATTATAAATATTTTGGTAATTTAAACTCTTTTAGTGAGCACCACACCGATAATAATGAGACTCATTGTGTGCTAAAATGGATATTTTGTGGACCTTTCGATTGAATATTGTAAATTTGTTAAAAAATATGATAACTATACAATGCGTACAAAATCTCACAGGGAATCCATTAATGACCTTTGAATTGCCCGATTTTGGAAAGAATTAGATAGTTATTAAACTTTTGACACAAACCTGAAAGAGAAATTAAAAAAAAAATTACATCAAAAATCAGATTTTGGCAGAGTATTGATTGCACAATATCAAACTAATAGAAATAAATACACATTTTTTGACTTGAATTTTTGCTTCTAACAATAAATTATATCAATCATTCACCAAATATTCGTACTGGAAATAAACTTTGGCGACAAAACATTATCAGTTTAAAAAAAAGAATTGGATTCTGGACGTTTTCCGAATAGCCAAGACGCAACTGATTGAAGTCACTTTAAAGAGATAACATGTATTTTTTTGTTTTATGAGCAGCATATTCTACCTCGTCGTTTTCACGATATTTCTTGATATACAGCAATGTCTTCGGAGTTTTTTTTTTCTAAATCCTTAAATTGGAATTTCTGCGGGATGTTAGCTTAAAATCTAAAGATAAAAAGTGTAATTTTACTGAAATAATCATAAAAAATATACTACTAACCCTTTATGTACAAAACATGGGGATATTTCTTAAAACCATTCGGGTATTTGGTCTTGAATTAGCCTATACCTAAGTTAGAAATTTATTTTTAAGATTACACTACAATTTTGAAGATTAATTCGTACGCACAAATCTTACCATTAATTTTTCGATAAATTTTGTCAGCTTCAGAACTCCGTAACTTTTCACCAAAAATATAGAAACAAAATTAAAAACAACAACAAAAAACAAGTGCTTGCCCAGAAGTACTGGAGTAAGAATATGTACATATCCCGTTGCATTAATAATCTTCAAAAATACCCAACGCCTGGCCCTAGTCCTATTTTACGTGTAGCAGGAGCTCTTTATTATAAACGCGAAAATAAATAAATAAATAAAAGTTTTTTTTAAAGAACATTTATCGATATTGAAGTTATTGGATCGTGCTCAAAATCAACTTGAAAAGACGAACTAATTGAATTCTATTGTCGATCACTTTGTTCTGAATAAAATGAATTTCAATTCCATTTTTATTTCGACTGTAATCGAAGAAAAGCTTTTTTTTTCTTTCAGAAGCAATTCAATCATTCGCAGGCCCGTACACATCTTTATATGAAACAATAGACACTTTGCTTGCGGAAATTAACTTCTTGTGCAGGCATATAAGGAATTACTTTGAACATCTTAGTCTGGCACAAGGCTATACGGAAAGCTCGGACTAATTGTGTAGCAATAACGGTCAGTTACACATACTTTTTTTTTCTCTCTCTCTCTTTCTTTTCTCCCTTCCTTTTGTCCCTCTTTCTGCATCTATATTTGTCTGTCTATCTGTCTGTCCACACACACACACACACACACAGATATACACACACGAACTATAAACTAGATATTAACATGAATAAACGTATAAGTATACTTATACTCACTTGGCAAAATGGTTTTCGTTAGTAGGAAATGAAATCGGAGAGCCGAGTTCAAATACTATATGTGTTTAAAAAAGATTAAAACAAGTTATATTTACGAAAATAGAAATGAACTATGAATAAAATGCTTATTTTCTTTCAAATAGTTCACTTGGGGTTCTACAGATTTATTCCAGTGAGTTTTTTATTAGTCGAAACATCTCTGAAACAGAATGGTATGAAATAGTGTGAAATAGTATTCCTTTTAACGGCCTCCACGTCCACAGATGTTACCTTTAAGTTGAATTTTCAGTTTAGGAAACAAAAAAAATCTCTGGGATCTTGGTCTGTTGAATATAAAGAATAACACACTTGCACAATCCTGTGTTTCACCCATAATATATGACGGAACAAATAAAATAAAAATAAGAATAAAACAAAAATGATAATTTCGAGATTGGCTTTATACTTTTTCGATGAATGTTGGAGGTAAGTTTAAGCTAATCTTACCACTGTCAAAGCAAGTGTTTCGTTTTAAGAGTAATTTTGCGAAAAAAGGTGATAAGATTTTTAAAAATTCTAGTCAGTGTTTGTTTAATTCTGTAAAATGACTGTTGGTTCAATTAGTTATTATCTTTTTATCAAACTTTTGATGTAAAGTTAGAAGATAAAAAAAATTCAGTCAGTGTTTGATTGTTGTGAAATGACCACCGATACAATTGGTCGTCTTTTTTTTATTAAACTTATGAAGTAACATTTGAACAATATATTACTTCGCATAGAACATGATAGCTTAACTAATAGCGATCAGCACAATTTCAAACGTGTCTTATACCCGCATTTTTAAATATACACATAAAAAGAGGTTGGAGTAATGGTTATAGGCACAGAATATGTACTTGTAAGGCCGATTCCAAATCCTAGCTGTGACTATTATCGTTCACTTCGTATTGATGCCTTTGAGAAAGGCCTGAATTGATCTCTTCTTTCTATCTCTGGTTTTATGTTGAAGAACAAATCTAAGCTTTCTAATCTTGATAGGACTATAAGTCCACGAGAATGACAACTTTTTTTATTCAAACTCCCAACTAGTACACATATGCATATATGTGTGAGTGTGTGTGATAAAAAGATTGAAAGGACGAATTAAATAATATCTCGGCAGTTATTATATATTGATCCTTGACCGAGCCGTCAATCAGAGATGCACCCGTGTAAATAAGCGGAAGAAGAAGCGGAAGCAAGTGGGCGTTATGAAAGAATAAAGGCAGGTGCCGGCGGCAGTTGAGAGTTGGAGACGGGAAGGCCAGAGTGAGGGCCAGTTTGCAGACTGAGGGCTGCGGCCCTCAACGACCCCGGTTGAGCAACCCCAGCCAAGATGCGGCTATGGTCAAGAGAAGAAGTTGGGTCAATATAGCGGTCTGTCCCTGTCTCCACTCATCTCTCTCACATGACAGAAACATCAACCCTCTCGAGAATAAAGTGTGAGAGACATATATTTTTATAAAGAAGTGTGTTCGTTCATTGAAGTTCGTCATTATCTTTGATTATGTTTCCGCTTATATTTGTATTTGTATGTGGCTATACTACACAGTGACAATAATAGATTTGGATGGATACTTTGATAAAACACCTCAAAACCCAAATGGCTTTAAAATCAAACTGGACATCCTTAAAAACACCGCTCTGAAATTATGGACATATATGGGTTGGCATAGAAACATCTAAATAAACGAATGCTAAGTTAAATATCTGAAAAAAATAGTTACGGCTAATATAAATCATGCACAACCCACGTCTAACAAATATCTACCAAGTATAGATCTCACTGTCAGGTTTTCAGGAGTTTATAAAACGGCCAATTCAAAACTCTTTGGTATCAAAGAATAATTCTTATTCAACGAATAGAGATCCTATGTAAACAGTTCATTTTTCGTAGCTTCATTCGTGGCATAACTTTTAAAAGCTATTCTGAAGAATTAAAAAATAATGATTGTTTTGTTCTCAAAAAAACGTTTCTCCAAACGATGACCAAAAGATGAGAACAATAAAAAAATAATTGACTGCAAAGAAATACTCCAATTCATCTTATCACTTTTGTCCATCTCAATATATATATATATATATATAGAGAGAGAGAGAGGTGGTCAAGGTGTAATGGTTAAAGCTGTAGGAAATGGACACAAGTTCAAATCTTGGATGAGGCTGATTGCATTTCACTTAGCACTAATTCCCTTGGGAAAGGTATGAAACTCCTTCCAGTTATGGGTGAATAGTAGGTCAGACTGGTTCTTCAGCCTTGGTTAGGCAATCAGTCTGGGAGATGGTAAACATTGAATTCAAACCTGTTAAGCTCTGCTTAAAAAGGTTGACCTGGTATTACATCCTAGCTATGAGGAGGGGTTGGTAAATACATATATATAGCCGTTCTTTAAGTGTCTGTTGTAATAGGTAACCTGAAAATTTTGGTATAAAGTTAATATCTGATATATATATATATATATATATATATATATATATATATATATATATATATATACTCAACCCCTCCGCACAAGCAGTATTCTTTTCAAGGTCAATATTTAAGATTTCAATTTAGAATTTCCCCCTTTTTACATTGGTTGCCATACCAAGTTTAAAGAGCCCAATCTATCTTACTATTTACTCTTAACTGGAATGAAAATATTTGAATGTATACCTTTTCTTAAGGGTATTAGCCCTATGTGGAATACAAATAGCCTCAACCAAGGTTTGCACTCTGGTTGCCGTGTTTATTTTCTACGACGGTAGCCTCTGGATCACGAACATCTCCATCAAAGTATAGGAATTTTTATACATTACCTAATTCAGGAATTGAACCTATTACCGTCAGGTAACTAGATGCACATTAGCCAACGATTCTGTCGACGAGGTTATTGACCATAGAGTGTGTGGGAGGAAAGTGCTTTTAGAAGCTTCGATCGCTACTATTAAGCGTTTGTGAGAGGAGCCCCTTTGCCACGTCAACACAATGAGTACTTTTCACATATATAGAAATGTGGATAAGAGAGAGAGAGAGAGAGAGAGAGAGAGAGAGAGAGAGAGAGAGAGAGAGAGAGAATGTTTGTGTGTATGTGTGAAAGAGAAAGTGAAAGTGATTGATAGAATGAGATGAGAAGGAGATGAGAAAGATGAACGAAAGAAAAGTAAATAAATAAAGTAAATAAGACAAATGAAATTAAATGACTCTAATAGAGAAGTTCTTCCCCTCTCCAAAAAAATTAAAAAATTAGTTCTTTTGTCTTAATTACGTTTCTTTTTTTCTTTTTATCTAATTCAGAATTTTATGTTTAAATAACGACTCAGTCAAAGATGGAGTTTTGTTTTGATTGTGAGTTGATTTGTCTTTGTTCTTTTATTTTCAGTTTTCAAATTTTTTGCCTCCTCCTTTTATTTTCATTCCCCTCCTCTTTTGTGTTCTTTCGTAATTCTTTTGTTAAACTCATTTGAATGTTGAATCGAACGCACTTCTTTCGAAAGAATTATCGGCTTCCCGGTGTCAAGGTCGCGCTGAGCTGTCAGCTAAAAACCGCAGATTCGATGGAGATGTCTATCTGACGAAAACGAGGCTTTCTTTATTCTCTAATCTTCCATTCTACCTCCTCTTTCCACTACTCGCCCAGCTTCTCCCTCTTCCTTAAAGCCCACATTATTTCACCACGGTTTAAAAATACTTTCTTTCTTTCTTTCTTTCTTTCTTTCTTTCTTATTTAGTACATGCAAGTTTGCCTCAAACGGTTGGGGAAAGGACAAAAAAATATGAGTTTTCAAATTCGCTATAAAAATTGATTTGAAAAGGTGGACAACCAAAACACTAACGGAAGAGATAACATTCCAATAGCAAAAAACAAGAATATATATATATATATATATATGAGATAGATATGAAAAGGGAAAAAATTCTCAGCCCACTACACAAAGCAGGGAATTATATATATATATATATATATATGAATAAACACATCGTTTAAAAAAGCTTTTCCATAATGAAAAAGTGCTTAATACTAGCGAGTATATATATATATATATATATATGTGTGTGTGTGTGTGTGTGTGTGTGTGAATGTGTTTATGCATATATATATATGTGTGTGCACGCATGTGTGTACACAAGGGCATGCTTCTACAATATGTACACTCTCACACACTATATATATATGCACACACACACACACACACACACACATATATATATATATATATCATGATCATCCTGTTAGGAAATGTAAAACCTGGATAAGGGTGTTTTTATTTCACTTCGTGCCAATACCCTTTGGAAATCCTTCCTTTCACCCCACCCCCTAAATTCTTTAGCTTTAATATGATAACTTGTCTCGGAAAAGGAAAATCTCTTAAATCTGGATCTGAAGAGTGTTGCTTGAAGAATCTATGGCACTTTGGTGCCTTATTCTTCTGTTATCCGAATGGTTCTACACAATCATTCACCGCTACAAACAAATTTTCTGTGCCGTCAGTCTAGCGGTTTACATCTTTGACTGAACTGTTGGCCACTCAAAAATGACCTTCGTCTGCGAAACAGAGCTTATATCTATATATATATAAAACAGGTCACTATATGTACAGCCCAGTCACCTGGTGGTAGTGGGGGCTGTGGAATAAGCCGATTGCACCTCTGCCTAGGGTTAACCCGCTACAAACGAGTGCCCTGGATATAGTACTAAATTCTCTAATGTGGAGACACTAGTCCTATTACTCTCGGAAATGTAGAGTACTTTTTCATTGCTATTTTTTCAGCACCATTCTGACCTGATGTGGTAGTACCTGTTAAGGTCCCAACAATAGGTCAGATAGAACTGTTCCATCATTCGTTTACAAATCATATATATTTGATACATATGTAAAATCAGGATTTGGCATTAATAACCTGCAAGAGTTGATATGCCGTAAAATACAAAAAAAGAGGTGTCTTGGTTATGATAGGAAAATCAGGTGAGTGCACTGTACTTCTTAATTGGCATTACTTCCAGGTCCACTCTAACCCAGAATGGTCGTACCAGTTAGGGTTTCATCTATAGGTCAAATAGATCTATTTAGAAAGTATTTATATTAGACAGGAATACTTGATATCATATTACTGGAAATTAATTTTATTAATAAAAGTTGTTGGAAGCTGTAATTGCTTACAAAGGATTATTATTATAAATTACTTGAAATCATATAATTGTGTGCAAACAAATGACAAGTTTTAAACAGAAATAACCACTTCAAACCATATAATCAATTTATTTGTATCAGGAATCATTGATATCACATGATCATGCGCTAAATAACTCTTTAAGAAACAACTAAACAAAAAAATGTAAAGATGAACATACAGTGAGCACAATTCCCTAACCTCTAAACACAAAATAACTTGAGACGTGTTAATGTGGCCTTAAAAACAATCAATCTAGCTCCTCTCAATTGGTACTCTAATTATGGCGCTCATCTCCCGGACGGGCTATTTTGATTGCTCATGCTTTTTTTGCGCTGTACCGAGCGACATTGTGATCATCATTAGGTCACTACATCATGTAGTTGTTAGCACATAACAATATCTGTGTTTGGTTAGACAACTACCATGTTGCATTACATTATGTATTATAGTTTCAAACAAATTTCAACTAAAATTAAACCGTGATATTTTTTGTGATTGGTCTTCGTTCCGTAATCGGTTGATAACGTAAATCTTTTTGATTTCTTTCTTTAAAAACAACTTTTTTTGGGATTTCTTTTTTCCAGTGCTTAATTTACGAATAAACACGAATACAAAACATCGCGAATAACACGTTAATGCCGTGACTATTAATGAACCCACGTGACCCCCCCCCCAACTTTTATAGTTCGACTACGCCTTGTCAGTTGTCCTCGGAAACCAGGTTACTTGCCACTCGGGAGAAGCCATCTGTCATTTCCCTCTTGCAATAACAAAATCTCACTGACTTAGTTAACGGAGAGACACAGAGCTTCAAAAAGATTACTGACAGCGAGCCGTGGTGATCTCCCTTGTGAGATTTGATCCACGCCTGCGCAGATGACAGCAGTAGCAGGTCTAATCCTGGTTTTGTCAAAATAAATAAATAAATAAATAATTTGAAAAAATTCAGAACTAACATTGACCCTTTAAACCTATGAAGGTCATCAGCGGGTTCGCCCCCCCCCAACCAAATTCAGTCAACACTGATATGATTGGATAAATGTCTTTATGTTGGTTGTACATTATCGAAAGAGTTTAGAATACAATGATTGTATTCCCTGCAGAGAGCTACCTCCACCACCAACAAAAAGGAGGCGTCTTAGATATGACAGTAAATTGCATTATTAGTCCCGGATCCACTGTGATCCGGGATATGTCTCAAATAGATGTGTTTGAAAATTAATTTATGTTCGATAGGAATACTTTATAACATATAGCTGTAAATTATTTGTATTAAGAATCGTTTCTTGAATAGTATGACTTTTTATTAAGGATTATTATTTGTTACTTGAAACCATATAATTGCGAGTAAATAATTGACTAATATTAAATAGAAATAATGATTATTACTCCAAGGTACACTCCAACCCATAACCTGTTAGTGTCCCCTCAATATGGCATGTAGATATCAACCAATCTAGGGTTATTTTATGCTTTTAAGTTTGAGAATCCCATTCATTGTACGCAGATTTTAAAGGCATATCAACCGATCTTGTGCTATTATATGCCTGTAATCGCGTTCAATGTATAGTCATATTTGTATTTTTTGTGTAATTGTTTTTAAGAGTTTTTTTCATGATTTTATCGTCTACGAATAATATTTAAACATAATGGAACCCTTGCAAGAACAACCACTATGAGTCAAAGTCATAACATTAAAGAAGTAAGTACCCCATACTCCTCAGATCTCCAGAATTGGTGTTTCACCATCAGATATAGTTTAGTGTCATATCTAGAATATCCCTTTTTTTGGTGGGTAGGGGATCTTACTCCTCTGCAGGGGATTCAGTCGGCATATTCCGCCCCCAAAATTTCCAAGATTTCTTCAGGAACATTCTGCAATTAAAAAGGATATTATTAGGTCTTATATCTATATCTATATATCTATAGCACTAAGCATTATAAGGTGCGGATCAAGAGTCAGAGGAGTATTCCAAGGAAAGGAGTAGTACCGTTCCCTACACCTCGGTATATCAGCTATTAAAAAAGGAGCCGTCGGGTCACCCTCGACAACGGTCAGCCAATATGTGCATATATATATATATATATATATATATATATATATATATATATAGTTGTTTCTGCAGAGTTTCTTTTTGTATTCTCAAATCTCATTTGATAATTGTGAATACGTAAAACTGGTAGCAATGAGACTCCTTTAAAAAGTGATTTCGTTTGGTTTGGTCTAGTTTTATGGCATATAAACCTTTGTAGCTTTTTAATGCCAAATCCTCTTTATACATATTATATATGATTTGTCAACGTATAGTTTGTAGATGACATTTTAAATGAGCCAGAGCTCATTTTTTTGCATACAGTAAAATAGTTATACATCTGATTTGTAAATCAATAGTTTGTAGGTATTCTTATTTTCAAATAAGTCAGAACTAATTTGTTTACACACAAGTATTATTATTATTTGCACACAGTTAAATGGTTCCAAATATTCGAAGATGAATAGTTCTATTTAGTATTAATCATTGCTTGCATTCATTTAATGGTTCCGAGCATCGCTATGTAACACTAACAATTCAATTAAACATCAATCATTTGTTAATGACCAGTTTAAACGTCAAAAAGTTATATTTGATCCATAGATAGGACCCTATTAAGTGCTACCACTCCGAGTCAGAGTGGACCTGGGAGTAATGGCAATGAAGGGATACCCCATATTTCCCAAAGCTCCAAGGCTGGATAGTTTAATGTCATATCAGGTAGTTTAATGTCATATCAGGACATTCATTGGAGGGCTCTTACCCCTCTGCAGAGATGCAGTCGGTGTATGCGACAGCCCCAGCTAACTGGGCTCATTAAAAGATGAGTGAACATTCATTTAAATTTTAGCCTGCTTTATTGACCAGTATGGTGCACTTTTAAGATTTTCAGCACGATTTGTTCCATTCTTTATATATATATATATATATATATATATATATATATATATATATATATATATATATATCTTTGCGTGTGTGTGCCTCATTTTCGTCGGAAGAAGAGAAAAAAGACTGCCGTTAACTTTCAATCAAAATCACTTCTCAGAGACTCACATTAATTAAGTGACAAATTAATTAGACAGGTGTGACATCCAAGTGACCCGTACTGTACTCGTAAACATCAAAGCTGATAAGAAAATGTCAGTTGGTTCATTACTTGTTCGTTTCCACAATCAGTCCTGAAGCGCGCATGCGCAGTTGTCTCAAATTGAAATGTCTCGCACAAACATAACGCGCTGTGTCAGCTCACCGCTCGACTCGATGATCGCAAATGAAATAATCACCCAGCGTTATCTTATGACAGCCAATCGATTATACAATGACTTGCTCGTCACCTGCTGTCGACCAACGGAGAGCAGATAATTTGACTGGTGAGATTAATCATTACTGTATGTCCCATGAATGTAGCTTTGAGCCTGACGAAGTGAACAGGTATCGTTTGCTTTAGTTTGTTAGTTTAAGTGCACATCAACTCGTTATGGGTTATTTAATTCCGAAATTTGATTCCTTAGTTTGTTTTGGTTTGGTTAATTTAACGGCATATAAATTCCTTATGAGTTATTTAATACCTAAGTTTGTTTAATTTGTATGGTTGGGTTTGGATTGGTTTATTTTTTTAACGGCACATGAACTTCTTATGGGTTATCTAATGCCAAAATTTGATTATAAATATTTGATCGTAATAATAACAATATTTTCAATGTTCAATTGCATTTTTTAAAATGCACTTTTTATTTGTCAATAATCATTAGTTTAAACATAGATGCACGTTTTCAAGTATTCCTATCAAATACTAAAAATTTTGGTGGAATCTCTGTGGCATATTGACTCACGGGATAGGCTGCGACATCGTAGTAAGCAAACTTTAATCGCACTAATACGTTCACTTTCGGACTAATACCATTTTAGGAAACGTGTGAATACCTTATACCCACAGCTACGGGTTAAATCATACCACTGCTGTTCTTCTACAAGGATAGCTTTGGCATTAACTAACCCATGAAGTTTGGTAAACCATTAAAACAAAGAAACCAAATTAACTAAAAAATTTCAACCACCTATTTGAAACATGGATAGGACCCTAGAAGGTACTACCACTCAGAGTCAGAGTGGACATGGGAGTTAAGAAGAGGTAGACCACACACCCCAGATTTCAAAAAGGGGGCCTTACTATCGGATGTAGTTTAGTGTCCTAATCTGGGCACAAAATAGCAATGGCAATCTTCTCTAATTAGCGATTTAGTATTAAAAAGACATGATCAGATAATAAGTTTGATCATTGTTGTATGTTTCATCAGGCTTGATCGAGATTAAAAAGTACAATGTTATCGGCTTCTCTCTCTCTCTCTCTCTCTATATATATATATATATATATATATATATATATATGTATATATATATTTATTTATTTATTTGTTTATATATACTATTATTCGGTCCAGTTAAACTGGAGTTGGGAGTAATTCCATCAGGACAAAAAAAAAAAACAAACATTCAACAGTGATCGTTTAAATTTTCATGGAAAAGTGTTCAATTGTGACCGGTTTTATTTTTTCTTAAAGATACATACATACATACATACATACACATATATATATGTATATATAGGTTACAAAGGGCTCTAGTTTAATAGCAAAGCAGTGATAAGAGCAACCTCTTCTAGAAGTTAATTTCAAAACCAAAACTGGAGAAAGAAGCTCCAGCCTCAAACCTCTACTGACTTGTAAGTATTCTTTGACGGAAAACGTCAAAGGGAAGGTACTCTCAAATAAAATCTACAGTTTGCATAGTTACTCGTTATCCTGTTATGCTCGTCACTGAGCTGTCACAAAAACAGAGTTTCATAACTGTCATACAAACGTATGCCACTATAATACAGCAACTTCAATTAATTATTAATCAACTGTTACTGTGTATGTAAAGGCAGCTATCATCCGTTAAGAAATAGTAGCAATCATATACGTATATGTATATGTTCACACACACACACACACACATATATATATATATATATATATATATATATATGAGAGCGTTACTGAATTTTCTAGCATATTTCTTTATATTAAAAGATAACTTCTCAAATGTCCAGGCATACTCACCATGAAAAACTAAGATAACATATTTCCTCACACAATGAAATGTATTTTGCCCAATTAAAAATGTCCCTTACTTCCATAATAAACCACTCCCTAAAAAGTCAATAACACATCGGGAAACACTATTGAATGTTTGGTAACATTTTTGGAGGTGCCCGTGGTGTAATGGTTATCGTCGTAAGAAATGGACACAACGACACAACGACACGAGTTCGAATCTTGGACGAGATTGATTGCATTTCCCATAACACTAATACCCTTGGGATGAATCCAATTATTCTCCCTCCAGTTATGGGTAAATAGTAGGGCAGACTGTGTTCTTCAGCCTTGGTGAGGTAACTAGTCTAGGAGAAGGAAAACTCTGAATTCAAACCTGTTAAACTCCGCTTAAATAAATTGACCTTGTGTCATATCCTGCCCGAGCAGAGGGGTTGGTAAATATGGGTAACACTTTCATATTGGGACGATAAAAAGTTTTTAATAAATGTTTCCCAATATATATATATATATATATATATATATACGAGGTGCATACGATAAGTTTCCAGACTTTTTTCGTATAGGCACTTTTATTGATAGTACACACATGAAACTCTAGTCCCCTTCGAAGTAATCTCCTCCGGCTGCAATGCACTTGTTGCACCTTTCCAACAACTTCTGAAAGGTCCCATGGATGTCCTCTTGTGTGAGTGAGTCAATGACCTTCGTTACAGCCTCTTTCATCTCCTTAATTGTCTCAAAACGACAGCCCCTGAGCTTAAGGAATAACCAAAAGTCACTGGGAGCAAGGTTTGGACTATAGGGAGGGTGAGGAACTGTATTGATGCCCATCTTGGTCAAACAGTCTGTGACAAGGATGAAGTTGTGGACTGGTGTATTGTCCTGGTGGAAATGCCACTGACCCGATTTGAAGAGTGCTGGCCTCTTCCTACGGAATCTCCCCCTGAACTCCCTTAAAAGCTCAACATAGTAACTCTAACCCTAACCGTAACCCTTTGGCCAATCAAATCTGGTGTATTGACTTCCTTACTCCTCCCACACCTCTGATCATCCCTCACAGACTCCCTGTCCTTCTTCAATCTCTTATGCCACTCAAAAAGTGATGCTCGATTCATGCAAGATGGTCGAAAAGCAGTCTGAAGCATTCCATTTAAAACAGAATTTTATTGCACATCAGATTGTATTTCTGAAATCCACCAGCCTTGACAATCAGGATTTAGTAGGGTGTATTCCAGTTGCTGCTGTAGCTGTTCATTGGAAGCTGAAATCATAAAAATTGGTTAGTCATCTCATAAGATATCTAGCAATAACATAGTGAATTTCAAGGGTCTATGCCAATTTTAAATGCCGCTACGAATAAAAGTCTGGAAACTTATCGTATGCACCTCGTATATGTATATATGTGTTTCTTGGTAAATGGCATATTAACTTTCGTAGGTAATTCAGTGCCAACTCCTTCCTTCTAGAATAACAGCAGTGGTTCTATTTAACCCATAGCTGGGAGGATAAGTGGGTTCATACCTTTCCCAACGGTATTTATCTGAAAGTGAACGTAAATGCGTGACTGGAGTTCGAACTAGCTTACAACGACTCCGCGGTACAGTGATTTAACCATTACATCACGAGGACACACCGTCTCTACCAAAATAGACTTATAAATAAAGAAAAATAACAACAATCTCTTAAGAACTTTGAATGAGATAGAATGTTTCCATGCCAGCAAACAGCAGTATAAAAGCTAAATTTTTGTCATATTTTTTTATTCTCACTGAGTGTCGCTTACTTCTGGCCTTGTGTGAGAATACCCCCTCGGCCACCCGTTACATCAACTTCTTCGAAACAATTTCAATCTTGGCCGGTGATCATCAAATGGTTCCGATAGGGGTATCGCACATTTCTTTACGGCACAAGAAATACAATCAAGGGAGTGGAAGGAAAGAACAAAGAACAAACGAGGGCTTGAGTCAGCTCCAAATGCAAGAAGAGGAGTTATGCAACACTGCATTCCCTATGCATATGTAGACTAGCGCTAGCGTGGATTTCTAACGAAAATTCTACAAACCACGAGGAGTGCTGACTCATCTTGACTGGTCTTCCCTCACTGCTACTGGACCTTATCTCATGCCGACTGGTCTCTTCTGCTGTCCGGTGTCGACTGCCTACTGTCCTTCTGTCTCGCCCGTCGCCAACTGACTTCTCTGAGTTCCTCTGTCCAACTCCCTGACTGGCGTTCTCTTCCTACTTCCAGTCACGTCGAGATCTCGAGTCCAAACACTTTGTCTGGTTTCGCGCCAAAACAGACAAAGGGGTCGTCTGCTTGGCGGACCACCTACATAGTGTCACATTTGTGCCACAATTAGGCTAAGCTTTGTAAATAACTAGCACGTAGCTACTAGGCACCCCAAGTTAGTGAGATCGACTCACACTGGGAGCACTATATTCCTGATTTTCTGCCACAACTAAGCTAGTCTTAGGAAATCACTTTAGAATATTATTACTTCTAGCAAACCTTTTTTCTGAGGATTGTATTTCTTCTTTTTGGATTTATAAAACTTATAGTTACGGATGAATTAAAGGAGATAAGATAAGAATCGTTACATATATGTATATATATATATATATATATATATATAAGTTACTTAAGCTAATACGTAAAACTGCTCAATACACAAAGTAGAACAAAATTAGAATACCTAAAAGAGCCAGAAACTACCTATACTGATGCCACCGAATGGATTTTCAGGATAAATTGTATCCTATTTATGGAGGAAAAGATAGCCATAACTTCTTATGATAACCCCAGTAAATTGCTCAATCAAAGATCTGACTAAATACTAATTAATCCAATGGGCCCTATGATATATACTAATGTACATATATTAATATTATTATTATGTAGACATATGTAGACGTAGAGGCTTTGGAGTAAGTATCGGGAGAAAAGGAAAATGTATGGTTATACTTGCAATAATAATATTAATAATAATGTTATACAGTAGAACTCTTTAGATGTTCACTTGAAATAAATTTTGGTTTGGTTGGGGTGGGGTGGGTTTTATGGTATATTAACCATTGTAGATTGTTTAATGCTAAATCCTCTTTATACATATATATTAAATATGTGCATTAGTCAACAAATTATGTAGATAATATTCTTAAACGAACCTGAGCTCTTTTTTGCTCACAGTCAAATGGTTTCAAGTATTGCTATATAACAATCATGATTTAACACACGTCATTTGTTTTCACATAGTTTTTTCTATTCGACACATAGATAGGTGCCACCACTCCGGGTCAGGGTGGACCTGGGAGCAATGGCAATTAAGGGATACTCCTCATTCCCCAAAGTTCCAAGATTGGGGCCTCACCATCAGATAGTTGTAGCTTTATGTTTCATGACTTAAATTTTTTTTGGAATGGTACAGACAAATCAAACAAATCAAAACAAATCAAAATCCAACGTAAAGAAAACAGGAATTTCGCGAATCTCTGTTGGTTTAAAAAAATTTTATTTTAAAAGACGTATTGGGAACCATAAATTTACCTCTTGTTTGTAGGAAGAAGTTAGGTGAGACAAAGAGGCAAAGGTGAGATATAGGAAAATTCAGACGTGGTCTCAGAAAATCCTACTCACTTTATTGTCGATGTTGAAACTTCCCTCTGGACTAATCCTCAAA
Organism: Sepioteuthis lessoniana; assembly: GCA_963585895.1. Lineage (NCBI taxonomy): Eukaryota > Metazoa > Mollusca > Cephalopoda > Myopsida > Loliginidae > Sepioteuthis > Sepioteuthis lessoniana. The sequence goes on along the minus strand of OY757936.1, from coordinate 73,947,577 downwards.
ATATTAAGACGTGAAGTGGTATTTCCAGTCGATAAAGGAAAGATATATTTTTTTATAAATCGTTGCCCACCTCCAATTGAGCCGGTGCTTTCGCGAGCTTACGAAATTTCGGTCGTTACGTATAGTTCTCCCGGAAGCTAACTGACTGCCCTTTTTAAAAATTCCCCAACTCTCGTATTTAACTATCTCTCCATTTTCTGACGGAGTTCTTGATTGAACTTTTGTTGTCAGTCAGACAACTTGGCTCCAGAGTTATTGGCGGGGGAAGGTGGACACTACGTACATCGAACCTCTCTCGTAAAGTATAAAATTCAAGTCGAAAGTCTGAAAAGTTTATTTCTTTGGAGGAATGTCCGTAATTGAAGTTGTTGATATTGAGTTGTTCAGGTGTACATTTCTGAAGTGAAGTCCACGAGACCCGAATTCTTTGATGTGGTCGATTGAATAAAAGAAAAAGGAGACTTACTCACTTGGTTCTAACCATTTTCTATTTTGAATTTTTCGGAATTTGTGTATTTTCCATGTTTGGAATTTGTCAAATTTCCGAGCACAGGGTAAACAAGATGATCACATCCTAAGGATTGCTGAGAGAGAGAGAGAGAGAGAGAGAGAGAGAGAGAGAGAGAGAGAGAGAGAGAGAGAGAGAGAGAGAGATTTGGTCTGGTTATGTTTAATGGCATATCAAACATTGTTTATTTAATACCAAATTCGGTTTATACATACATATATATATATATATATATATATATATATTAGATATATATGGTTTTTAAAAATGAGTTAACAAAGGTAAATAGTTCAAAGAATTACAGTGTATCACTAACAATTCAATTAAACACCAGTCATTTGTTTACACTCAGTTAAATGATCAAACAGTTCTATTTCTAACAATTCAATTTAGCATGTCATTTGTTTGCACTCAGTTTGAATGTGGACCCAATTAGGTTTTACCACTCTGGGCCAGAGTGGACCAGGGAGGGATGGCATTTAAGGGGTACCCCGCATTCCTCAAGACTCCAGCATATCCAGGACACTCGTTGGTGGGGGTGGTTCTTACCCCTCTGTAGAGATATAGTTGGTATATTCTACAGCCCCAGCCGACTGGGCGGAGAGAGAGAGAGAGAGAGAGAGAGAGAGAGAGAGATCCAACATATCTTTTATATGTTGGGAAAGTTTTAATAAACAAGGGTTGGTAGTCGTGTTATTATTACTTTATAGATCGATGAGATCTATGTTTGACATGTTGTGAAGGAAAAACAAACTGAAGAGAGGTGAGAAAATAGAAGGCGACCGATCATAGAACAAGGCCCCTATTAATACAACTTGCACGATCGCATTGCAAGGGCTTTAAAATTTATATATAACAGGGTTTTGATTTTTAAAAGAATTTCATTCTTTTTTATTTATGGAATTAACACCTTTAGATGATGTTCGATTAATTTTTGAATTATTTTTGGCTGTAAATAATCAAATAACAGATAAGATGCAAAACATTATTTAATAGCTGAACATTCTACCTTTATAAAATATTACTTAAACAAACTGATTGAAATTCTTTAAAATAATGGTATAATTTCTTTTCAATCCAAGCAGAGGATAATATTAGTTTCTTTCTTTGGTTTTAATGGCATATCAACCTTTGTAAGTTATTTAATGCCAAAGCTATTCTCCTAGAAGAAGAGTAGTGGTATTATTTAACTCATAGCTGGGAGGATAAGGGGGTTCATACCTTTTCCAATGGTATTTGCCCGAAAGTGAACGTAATAGCGCGACTGGAGTTCGAACTCACTTACTACGATTCTACAGTCCATCGCTTTAACCATTACATCACGAGGACACTCTCAGGATAATATTAGGTAATAACCCAATTTTCAGGAAAAAAGGATGAATTATCTTGTAATTTGCACTCTTAAAATAAATACTAGTAAAAGCCTAAATATGCAAATCGGTTAACGGTTAAAAGACACTCCTTGTAGACCTCGGTTGGGGCATACCTAATTAAAAGGAAACATAACCCAAAGAACGAGAAAGAGTGAGAGAGATTCTTAGATAATTGATATTTTTACGCATTTGGAGAGTTCTAATAACCAAGAGCAGGTAATCATGTTTGAATTTTTTCTATATTATCTGCAGAGTGAGATGGGTAAATTGTCATCAGCATAGGCTTTATTGATTTCAGGTTTTGTTTCCTCTGCAGAAAACAAGAATCAGTTTCGCACAGTCAGTGAAAAAACCAGTACGATGACACTCTTCTAGAAATTGGGAAACGGTAAGCTGTATTACTTGGCATTCACGCTGGAAGCGCCAATACGAAGATTTCAGGATGTTTGAGTGTTCAGATTTAAATTCATATTAATGAAAACCCAACACTCAGTCCACATCAAGGAGTTCGGGTTGTCAAGAGTAATGGTGACGTTATGCTACCATTCATCATCCCACATGGCCTCACGGAGGTCTGCATCAAGTGACTAGGGAAGGCAGTGCTGTCTTGGATCGAGATTTTGGCTGCTAGAAGACCATACATCTGGCAACAAGACTCTGTGCCATGTCACACGAGCGGGAGAACCCAGTGTTGGCCGTGAGAAAATTTCCGCAACCTCATTACATCTTATATCTTGGTTCCCTAACTCACATAAATGGCAATCACCTTGATTATTATTTGTGGGATTCAGTAAAACAGGGGACCAACAAAACCTTGGGCTGCAGCAAAAATTAACTGAAGGCAAGGATAACGGCAGCATTTATCGATTTAAGCAAGGAGACCGTCCGAAAGAGATTTCGGAGTCATCTGGAAGATTTGATTGAAGTCAATGGCGTTATCTGAATAAATTTGATATTTAGTGTTTTATATTTTTTCATGCGATTTTGGTAAATATAACTGATAAAGTTAAATGTCAGTGATTTTTTCATTTTTGCGTAATGTAAACGTCAATTTACCCATCGCACCTTCACCGGGAGACCGAGGTTCAATCCCAGATCGAGTCATACCAAAGATTCAAAAAATGCTACTTGATGCCCCCTTGCTTAACATTCAGCATTATAAGGTACGGATCAAGGGTAAAGTGGAGCAATCTAGGGAGAGGAGTGCCTTCCCCCTTCACCTCTGTGTAGTAGCTATTGAAAAGGGAGCCTTCGGATCGCACGCGACTACAATCGGCTAATTTACTTACAACTATATATATATATGTGTGTGTGTGTGTATATTGTCAGTATTTTACAGATCTTTTGAAATCTCCAAACAAATACGTAATCCTAGCCTATATCCCCACCAAAATACACCGTATATATTTATGCGTGTGCGAAAGCATAACCTTGTTTTTGACGGGTATGCTTTCGCATCCGTGTGTATGATAAGCGAGAGTTTGTGTCAAATGTATATTGGTGTGTGTGTGTGTGGGGGGGGTTAATTGAACGTTGTTCGGTGGTTAAATGAATCGGTGGAGCCTAGTGCATATTTCAAAATGGTTGGCGGGGTGAAGCAAGAAAACGAGCGAAAATTGAGTGAGGCATGTCGGGATAGATTGCCCGTTGTGCGTTGTTAAGTATATGATTACCATCAGGGTTTTTCGTTTGGAGGGCGGTAATTCTGGGCGTGCGCTTTTGCGCGTGCGTGTGAATCAACGCACGCGTGTTTTGGATGTCTGTCCACTTCCCTTTCAATCATAGACAGTTCCAATCGACGTTATTGGATTGTCACTCGTGTTGGTCTCCTTCACACTTGTTTACGACACTCATTATTTATGAAACTGTCTAAAAGAAACCGGGAAAGATTGTAAGAAGCGTCAGTCGCTCTCTTTATTAACACTTTCTTACTTTCCCTCTTCTTATCATTCCGGCATTTTTTTTCTTTTAATTTTTATCAACGTTTAATTCTCGATCTTCTATTATTTTGATTTTCTTATTTGAATTAAAATTTCTTTCTTTCTTTCTTTCTTTCTTTCTTTCTTTCTTTCTTAATATTCAAATCCTAGATTTTTTCTTGATTTTTAAAATTTATTTCATTCAACTTTCTTCTTTTTTACTGTTTTCTTTTTTTTATCTCATTTATTCGATATTCTTTTGAATATTTTTCTTTCTTTTTATTTATTTCTTCGTTCTTTTTTCTTTTTAATAATTCAATCATAGATTTCTTTGTTACTTCTTATTTGTTTCATTTAGTTGACTTTCTTTCTTTCTTTCTTTCTTAATGCAATAATTCATTTTTTTTCTTTGTTGTTTCAATCATCGACATACTCTTGACTATTTTCTTTTTCCTTTTTCTTTCTTTTCTTTTTCTTTATGATTCAAAATTCTTTTCTTATTCTTCCGGTTTACCTTCATTCATCATTATTTTTATATCATCTTTCTTTCCCGTTTTTATTTATTTTATGTTATTTTATTATGATTTCAATTCAAGATCTCTATTGCTTTTTTTGTCTCTTTCATTGACATTCTTTTTAATATTTGATTTTGATTTTTTTTCTTTGCTTTTTCCTTTTTTCTTTCTTCTTTTTTCTCTTTTTTCAAAGAAATATATTCATTTT
>OY757936.1:73813054-73940554 GCA_963585895.1 Sepioteuthis lessoniana | reverse complement strand
GCCGGAGGGGTAAACATTATTCGTAAAAAAGTAAAATTTTTCAAAAGTTCTAAATACCTTCTTACCTTTTCTTTTTAACCAAACATGCAAAAACAAAAAAAAACAAAAAACAAAAATGGTATATATATATATATATATATATATATGTGTGTGTGTGTGTGTGTGTGTGTGTGTGTGTGTGTGTGTGTTCAAAGACAAGGGGAATTCTAGTAATATATAGATTTTTAAAAGCGTTTCTTCGATCTCATATTTTGATTTTTTGTTTTTCCTTTTCTTTTCGGAAAGTATTATTATTATTATTATTATTATTATTATTATTTTACTCATTAGAGTTTTTCCCATCTGCGTTAGCTTATGGGCTTTCACTGGAGATTGAGTGACAGCAAGAGTCCTCAAGTCTCCAGGACTCTTCTCAGTATTCTGGCCGTCTTCAATAGTGCTGTTGTTTGGATGGTCTCCATTTGTCCTCCAGGCCCTTTAATAATTCTTTAGTTACCGTGCCAAAAGCACCAATAACAATTGGTTTAATTGTCACCTTCAAGCTCCATGTTTTTTTTTAATTCTCTAGCAAGGTCGAGGTACTTATCTCTCTTTTCATATTCTTTCAGTTTTATTCTGTGGTCAGCCGGGACAGCAAACTCGACAATTTTACAGATTTTCTTTTTTTTTTTTGTTGTTGATTATTATTAGGCCTGGTCTTCTGGGCGAGATTAAGGGATCTGTTTGTATGTCAAAGTCCCATAGGAGTTTGTGTGTGTCATTTTCTAGGACAGGTGCTGGGTTGTATACCATTTGTTGGCATGGTCAAATTTAAATTCTTGCACATTTCCCAGTGGATCACCTTGCCCACCCATTCGTGTCTAGCCTTGTACTCCTTCTGTGCCATATTATCATTATTTTTATTCACTCATTCGAGCTTTTCGCATCAGCGTTAGCCGATGGTTTTTCACTGGATCCGTTTGTATATCCAAGTCCCATAGGAGTTTATGCGAGTCCTTTTCTAGGACAGGCGCTAGGTTGTGCATATACCATTTGTTTGTATGGTCGAATTGAAATTTCCTGCACATTTCCCAGTGGATCACCTTGCCGACCCAGTCGTGTCTCGCCTTGTACTCCTTCTGTGCTAATTTGCTGCATTCGCTTATTATGTGATTGATCGTTTCGTCTCTGTCACCGCATAGCCTACATTTACTGTTTTGTTGCGTCTTATCTATTCTAGCTTTGATATGATTGGTTCTTATGGCATTGTCCTGTGCTGCTCTTTGGAGGGATTCCGTTTCTCTCTTAAGGTTTCCTTTTCTTAGCCAGGTCATGGTGTGAGATGTTGTTTATTAGACGTTTAAAGCGGCCATAGAGTTGTTTTTCTTCCCATTTTTGTTTCCTAGTTGTTGTCATTCTTTCGTTTATCGTGTTGTCCGTATCGACTCTGATGGTTGTAATTAATCCTCGTTCGTGTTTTTCTATGTAGTTTTCGAGCCGTTGTATGGATGCGTCAACGGTGTCTTCGATGCTGGCAAGTCCTCATCCTCCCTCTTTTCTAGATACATATAGTCTATCTACGTCGTCTCTGGGGTGTAATGCCTTATGCATGGTCATTAGTTTTCTTGTCCTTTGGTCCATTTGCTTAAGTTCGTCTCGGGTCCACCTGAAAAAGGGTCCCGAATATCTTACTAGTGGCACAGCCCAAGTATTTATTCCTTTGATGAGTTTTCTGATGGAGAGTTTTGTCTCGAGTTGTTTTCGCGTTCTCCTGAGATATTCCTTTCGGATCGTGTCTTTCATTTGCACTTGTTTGATGGTGTCAGCCTCCAAGATGCCCAAGTATTTGTAGGTTTCATTTTCTTCGAGCGTTCAAATTTTGTTGTGATTTGGTAGTTCCATTCCGTCAGTCATGTGTCGTTTGCCACTTTTCATGACGAGCATGGCACATTTTTCTATGCCATGCTTATTATTATTATTTACCATGCAATTTTTTCTATCCCTTCGTTTTACTTATAATTCGTTTTTCTTCTTTTTTTCTACTTTTCTTTTTTCTTTCGTTGTCTCCATTCAATTTTCTTCCTCTCACTACTATTACATCCTCCTCATTTCTCCGCCCGCCTTTCTCTCTTTCTCTCTCTCTTTCTCACTCTTCGCATAAAACCCGTGCTTGGATTCATTTATCACCTTTTACTTTCTTTTTTTATTTATTTTTAGTGATCTCATCAGGAAATTGACAATGTCTGGATATGTTTCCGGACATGACCCGACCTCCTTTTTTATTTTGGTGCGCATGTTCAGGAGAGACCGGGCTCGGCTTATACACGAGCCCTGTAACGCATTCACGCCCCTACCAATTATTAACTGTCACTTCATAAAATTGCGGCTGAACCCGTGGAATTTTTACGGCTTAATTAGAAACCACCGCCCAAAAATTAAAGATCAGTACGACATTTTAAATTCTTTACTTGTGATATATATATATATATATATATATATATATTTATATATATAGTGACTAATAAGAATTTTGTAAAAGCCTGAATTTATAATGATACCAAGAAAGTGAATTTTTTTGTCTTTATGTAAAAGATCTTTTTTTAGTTCTACACGTTGAGTGTTGATGTATCGTTAATCCCAAATTAATGATAAATCCATAATCTTTAGTATTGAGCACTTATATTGGATACTCCAACATTTTGGATTTCCTCGTTGGATCAGATAAAGAAAAAAATACAAATATATATATACACACACATACACACACACTACATATTCACATACACTAGCATTCACAATTTCTGAGCGTAAAGTTTATCTTTGTAGGGAATGGAACAAATGACCCGAGTTCAAATCTTGGACGAAGCAGTTTGCGTTTCTTTAGGCACTAATGCCTTTGGAAATGGCACGAACCCATCGCATCTCTTAGTCTTTCTTTCTTTCTTTCTTTCTTTTCAACTTATTCTTTCTTTGCTGTGTTCTTTCTTTTTTCTTTCTTTCTTCCTTTTCAACTTATTCTTTCTTTGCTGTGTTCTTTCTTTTTTCTTTCTTTCTTCCTTTTCAACTTATTCTTTCTTTGCTGTGTTCTTTCTTTTTTCTTTCTTTCTTTCTTTTCAACTTATTCTTTCTTTGCTGTGTTCTTTCTTCTTTCTTTCTTTCTTTCTTTTCAACTTATTCTTTCTTTGCTGTGTTCTTTCTTTTTTCTTTCTTTCTTTCTTTTCAACTTATTCTTTCTTTGCTGTGTTCTTTCTTTTTTCTTTCTTTCTTCCTTTTCAACTTATTCTTTCTTTGCTGTGTTCTTTCTTTTTTCTTTCTTTCTTCCTTTTCAACTTATTCAACTTCTTTCTTTTTTCTTTCTTTCTTTCTTTCTTTCTTTCTTTCTTTCTCACTTATTCGGCTTATTCTCTCTTTCCTATGTTCTTTCTTTCTTTCTTTCTTTCTTTTCAACTCATTTAACTTATTCTTTCTTTCTTTCTTTCTTTTCAACTTATTCTTTCTTTGCTGTGTTCTTTCTTTTTTCTTTCTTTCTTCCTTTTCAACTTATTCAACTTCTTTCTTTTTTCTTTCTTTCTTTCTTTCTTTCTTTCTTTCTCACTTATTCGGCTTATTCTCTCTTTCCTATGTTCTTTCTTTCTTTCTTTCTTCCTTTTCAACTTATTCAACTTCTTTCTTTTTTCTTTCTTTCTTTCTTTCTTTCTTTCTCACTTATTCGGCTTATTCTCTCTTTCCTATGTTCTTTCTTTCTTTCTTTCTTTCTTTTCAACTCATTTAACTTATTCTTACTTTCTTTCTTTCTTTCTTTCTTTCTTTTCAACTTATTCTTTCTTTGCTGTGTTCTTTCTTTTTTCTTTCTTTCTTCCTTTTCAACTTATTCAACTTCTTTCTTTTTTCTTTCTTTCTTTCTTTCTTTCTTTCTTTCTCACTTATTCGGCTTATTCTCTCTTTCCTATGTTCTTTCTTTCTTTCTTTCTTCCTTTTCAACTTATTCAACTTCTTTCTTTTTTCTTTCTTTCTTTCTTTCTTTCTTTCTCACTTATTCGGCTTATTCTCTCTTTCCTATGTTCTTTCTTTCTTTCTTTCTTTCTTTTCAACTCATTTAACTTATTCTTTCTTTCTTTCTTTCTTTCTTTCTTTTCAACTTATTCTTTCTTTGCTGTGTTCTTTCTTTTTTCTTTCTTTCTTCCTTTTCAACTTATTCAACTTCTTTCTTTTTTCTTTCTTTCTTTCTTTCTTTCTTTCTTTCTTTCTTTCTTTCTCACTTATTCGGCTTATTCTCTCTTTCCTATGTTCTTTCTTTCTTTCTTTCTTTCTTTCTTCCTTTTCAACTTATTCAACTTCTTTCTTTTTTCTTTCTTTCTTTCTTTCTTTCTTTCTTTCTCACTTATTCGGCTTATTCTCTCTTTCCTATGTTCTTTCTTTCTTTCTTTCTTTCTTTTCAACTCATTTAACTTATTCTTTCTTTCTTTCTTTCTTTCTTTCTTTTCAACTTATTCTTTCTTTGCTGTGTTCTTTCTTTTTTCTTTCTTTCTTCCTTTTCAACTTATTCAACTTCTTTCTTTTTTCTTTCTTTCTTTCTTTCTTTCTTTCTTTCTTTCTTTCTCAATTATTCGGCTTATTCTCTCTTTCCTATGTTCTTTCTTTCTTTCTTTCTTCCTTTTCAACTTATTCAACTTCTTTCTTTTTTCTTTCTTTCTTTCTTTCTTTCTTTCTCACTTATTCGGCTTATTCTCTCTTTCCTATGTTCTTTCTTTCTTTCTTTCTTTCTTTTCAACTCATTTAACTTATTCTTACTTTCTTTCTTTCTTTCTTTCTTTTCAACTTATTCTTTCTTTGCTGTGTTCTTTCTTTTTTCTTTCTTTCTTCCTTTTCAACTTATTCAACTTCTTTCTTTTTTCTTTCTTTCTTTCTTTCTTTCTTTCTCACTAATTCGGCTTATTCTGTTTTTCCTATGTTCTTTCTTTCTTTCTTTCTTTCTTTCTTTTCAACTCATTTAACTTATTCTTTCTTTCTTTCTTTCTTTCTTTCTTTTCAACTTATTCTTTCTTTGCTGTGTTCTTTCTTTTTTCTTTCTTTCTTCCTTTTCAACTTATTCAACTTCTTTCTTTTTTCTTTCTTTCTTTCTTTCTTTCTTTCTTTCTTTCTTTCTCACTTATTCGGCTTATTCTCTCTTTCCTATGTTCTTTCTTTCTTTCTTTCTTCCTTTTCAACTTATTCAACTTCTTTCTTTTTTCTTTCTTTCTTTCTTTCTTTCTTTCTTTCTCACTTATTCGGCTTATTCTCTCTTTCCTATGTTCTTTCTTTCTTTCTTTCTTTCTTTTCAACTCATTTAACTTATTCTTACTTTCTTTCTTTCTTTCTTTCTTTCTTTTCAACTTATTCTTTCTTTGCTGTGTTCTTTCTTTTTTTTTTCTTTCTTCCTTTTCAACTTATTCAACTTCTTTCTTTTTTCTTTCTTTCTTTCTTTCTTTCTTTCTCACTTATTCGGCTTATTCTCTCTTTCCTATGTTCTTTCTTTCTTTCTTCCTTTTCAACTTATTCAACTTCTTTCTTTTTTCTTTCTTTCTTTCTTTCTTTCTTTCTTTCTTTCTCACTTATTCGGCTTATTCTCTCTTTCCTATGTTCTTTCTTTCTTTCTTTCTTCCTTTTCAACTTATTCAACTTCTTTCTTTTTCCTTTCTTTCTTTCTTTCTTTCTTTCTTTCTCACTTATTCGGCTTATTCTCTCTTTCCTATGTTCTTTCTTTCTTTCTTTCTTTCTTCCTTTTCAACTTATTCAACTTCTTTCTTTTTTCTTTCTTTCTTTCTTTCTTTCTTTCTCACTTATTCGGCTTATTCTCTCTTTCCTATGTTCTTTCTTTCTTTCTTTCTTTCTTTTCAACTCATTTAACTTATTCTTACTTTCTTTCTTTCTTTCTTTCTTTCTTTTCAACTTATTCTTTCTTTGCTGTGTTCTTTCTTTTTTCTTTCTTTCTTCCTTTTCAACTTATTCAACTTCTTTCTTTTTTCTTTCTTTCTTTCTTTCTTTCTTTCTCACTTATTCGGCTTATTCTCTCTTTCCTATGTTCTTTCTTTCTTTCTTTCTTCCTTTTCAACTTATTCAACTTCTTTCTTTTTTCTTTCTTTCTTTCTTTCTTTCTTTCTCACTTATTCGGCTTATTCTCTCTTTCCTATGTTCTTTCTTTCTTTCTTTCTTTCTTTTCAACTCATTTAACTTATTCTTTCTTTCTTTCTTTCTTTCTTTCTTTTCAAATTATTCTTTCTTTGCTGTGTTCTTTCTTTTTTCTTTCTTTCTTCCTTTTCAACTTATTCAACTTCTTTCTTTTTTCTTTCTTTCTTTCTTTCTTTCTTTCTTTCTTTCTTTCTCACTTATTCGGCTTATTCTCTCTTTCCTATGTTCTTTCTTTCTTTCTTTCTTTCTTTCTTCCTTTTCAACTTATTCAACTTCTTTCTTTTTTCTTTCTTTCTTTCTTTCTTTCTTTCTTTCTCACTTATTCGGCTTATTCTCTCTTTCCTATGTTCTTTCTTTCTTTCTTTCTTTCTTTTCAACTCATTTAACTTATTCTTTCTTTCTTTCTTTCTTTCTTTCTTTTCAACTTATTCTTTCTTTGCTGTGTTCTTTCTTTTTTCTTTCTTTCTTCCTTTTCAACTTATTCAACTTCTTTCTTTTTTCTTTCTTTCTTTCTTTCTTTCTTTCTTTCTTTCTTTCTTTCTCAATTATTCGGCTTATTCTCTCTTTCCTATGTTCTTTCTTTCTTTCTTTCTTCCTTTTCAACTTATTCAACTTCTTTCTTTTTTCTTTCTTTCTTTCTTTCTTTCTTTCTCACTTATTCGGCTTATTCTCTCTTTCCTATGTTCTTTCTTTCTTTCTTTCTTTCTTTTCAACTCATTTAACTTATTCTTACTTTCTTTCTTTCTTTCTTTCTTTTCAACTTATTCTTTCTTTGCTGTGTTCTTTCTTTTTTCTTTCTTTCTTCCTTTTCAACTTATTCAACTTCTTTCTTTTTTCTTTCTTTCTTTCTTTCTTTCTTTCTCACTAATTCGGCTTATTCTGTTTTTCCTATGTTCTTTCTTTCTTTCTTTCTTTCTTTCTTTCTTTTCAACTCATTTAACTTATTCTTTCTTTCTTTCTTTCTTTCTTTCTTTTCAACTTATTCTTTCTTTGCTGTGTTCTTTCTTTTTTCTTTCTTTCTTCCTTTTCAACTTATTCAACTTCTTTCTTTTTTCTTTCTTTCTTTCTTTCTTTCTTTCTTTCTTTCTTTCTCACTTATTCGGCTTATTCTCTCTTTCCTATGTTCTTTCTTTCTTTCTTTCTTCCTTTTCAACTTATTCAACTTCTTTCTTTTTTCTTTCTTTCTTTCTTTCTTTCTTTCTTTCTTTCTTTCTCACTTATTCGGCTTATTCTCTCTTTCCTATGTTCTTTCTTTCTTTCTTTCTTTCTTTTCAACTCATTTAACTTATTCTTACTTTCTTTCTTTCTTTCTTTCTTTCTTTCTTTTCAACTTATTCTTTCTTTGCTGTGTTCTTTCATTTTTTTTTCTTTCTTCCTTTTCAACTTATTCAACTTCTTTCTTTTTTCTTTCTTTCTTTCTTTCTTTCTTTCTCACTTATTCGGCTTATTCTCTCTTTCCTATGTTCTTTCTTTCTTTCTTCCTTTTCAACTTATTCAACTTCTTTCTTTTTTCTTTCTTTCTTTCTTTCTTTCTTTCTTTCTTTCTCACTTATTCGGCTTATTCTCTCTTTCCTATGTTCTTTCTTTCTTTCTTTCTTCCTTTTCAACTTATTCAACTTCTTTCTTTTTTCTTTCTTTCTTTCTTTCTTTCTTTCTTTCTTTCTCACTTATTCGGCTTATTCTCTCTTTCCTATGTTCTTTCTTTCTTTCTTTCTTTCTTTTCAACTCATTTAACTTATTCTTTCTTTCTTTCTTTCTTTCTTTCTTTCTTTTCAACTTATTCTTTCTTTGCTGTGTTCTTTCTTTTTTCTTTCTTTCTTCCTTTTCAACTTATTCAACTTTTTTTTTTCTTTCTTTCTTTCTTTCTTTCTTTCTTTCTCACTTATTCGGCTTATTCTCTCTTTCCTATGTTCTTTCTTTCTTTCTTTCTTTCTTTCTTTTCAACTCATTTAACTTATTCTTTCTTTCTTTCTTTCTTTCTTTCTTTCTTTTCAGCTTATTCAGCTTACTCTTTCTTTGCTCTGTTCTTTCTTTCTTTCTTTCTTTCTTTTCAACTTATTCAGCTTATTCTTTCTTTGCTATTTTCTGTCTTTTTTACTATCGCCATGCGGAAACTATAAGTATGCTTCTCACGAGCCCGTTAAGATTATGTTTAGTTGCATAGCGAATTAATTCTTATGACACAATCCCGATAGCAACATGTGTTTGATTTTTAAACGGTTTCTGACGCGTTAAACATTGTTGCAAATAGTGAGAATACCTCATGTCGATTCGGCTTAGTATAAGCTGACCGAAACCCTTGCAGACGGGTAAGACCCTCCAAGCAGGTGTCCTGGTTATGACAATGAACGGCATCGTGTGGTGAGGTTTCAGTTCTTAAAATTTGGGCAGTGTGGAGTCATCCCTTCATCGCCCAAGAGTAATGTTATCTATTTATGTCTCATTTATTCGTCGTTTGTTTGAAAATTATTTGTTTTCCAATGTACAACTACACAAAAAACAACAACAATAAAAACCACAATAAAAAAAAAACAAAAAACAAACAAAAAACAAACAAAAAAGAAAGCAGAACTCCAACACCGTAAAACAAGCACAATACCTTTTTTAAGGAACAATTACAAAAAATATAATGTGGATGCACAATGAACGCAATATCCTAACCTATTGGTATAAAATAATCCAAGACGGGTTGACATCCCGTTAAAATCAATCAATCAATAAATAACCTGAGAGTAACACAGCTAAATTTTTTAACGTGTTGATATTTTTAAAAATATTTTACTTTCACATTTTTGATATATTAGAGATTTTACAAAATTTTCAACTTGTTTGATAATACATGAAATTATTCATCCATACTGTTTTCCTTGTTCTCACATATATATATATATATATATATATATATATATATGTGTGTGTGTGTGTGTGTGTGTGTGTGTGTGTGTGTGTGTGTGTGTGATCCATGAGGTTTTATTCATTTAATAACATTCCGTTTATATAATGTTTTTGGTTCACGCTAGTCATATAATGAGATACAGTATATCTGTCACTATAAGTAGCAATTAGCCTCGCTAATAATATTCATTTTATCCCCAATGTTCATCCACTGTTCTGATCCTCTTGATTATATTTTCTCCAGATTCTTATTTATTCATTCTTATTTATTTATCTTTCATTTTTTCTAATTCGTTTTCACGACACAGTGGACAAAAGTCCTGTTGGATATCCGCCATGTTATCAGACTGAGAAAGGAACGCGACGGCTGAATCAGAATTTTCTTGGCTGGATTTCAAGATTTTAAGGATTTACTTATTCTTTTGTGACTCGGCCTCTTCACAGCAGATGCAGCGATCAGAATGTTAGTCATGAGAACAGAGATGGTGTGATTTGTTGCGATTATGAGTCAGAGGTGACTTGTAAAAATTCATCGCATCAGCATCATGAAAAATACAAGCCATAAGTCAAGGATATTCAAACATAGGATGTGAACTTTACGCAGGACGAACCTTTATAAACCATTTGTGAAAGAAGTTCCCCTTGTGAGAATATACATTGCCAAGGGATCTACTTCAAAAGAAACTATAATAACAAGAAAGAAAAAGGTTAAATTTAGGATAGTGAATGTATGCAAGGAGTGTTGAAAAAGTATCCAGACGGAAGCAGTAATTACGGAAATAGAAATGAGCAATGATTAAAAAGTTCATTTTCTTCAAAATGCAAGCTGTGTTGGAAAAAGTATCTAGACTGAAGCTGTATTGACCAAGATAGACATGAACAACGAATAAAACGTTCATTTTCTTCAAAATGCAAGCAGTGTTGAAAAGGTATCGAAATTGAGTCTGTATTTACCAAATATAGGTGGCCCAAAAAAATAAAAGTGTCTGATGCTCTAAATCAAATCGGTTCAAAAACTAAAAAGCAATCACAATTTTTTCTATGAATCATATAGATATATATATGTGTATATATATATATATGCGGTGCATATGATAAGTTTCCAGACTTTTTTCGTATGGGCATTTAAATTTTTTGTAGACTCTTGAAAATTCACTATGTTATTGCTATACATCTTATGAGCTGACTGACCAATTTTTATCAACAGCTACAGCAGCAATTGGAATACACCCTACTAAAGCCTGATTGTCACAGCTGGTGAATTTCAAAAATGCAATTTGACAAAATAGAAGAATGATATTCAATAAAATTCTGTTTTAAAGTTCGAAAAAATGGTACAGAAATGTATGGAATGCTTCAGACTGCTTTTCGACCATCTTGCATGAATCAAGCATCGGTTTTTGAGTGGCATAAGAGATTCAAGGAAGGCAAGGAATCTTTGAGGGATGATGAGAGGTGTGGAAAGAGTAAGGAAGTCAATACACCAGAGTTGATTGACCAAAGGGTTAGGGTTAGGGTTACTATGTTGAGGTTTTAAGGGAGTTCAGGAAGAGATTCCGTCGGAAGAGGCCAGCACTCTTCAGATCGGGTCAGTGGCATTTCCACCAGGACAATACACCAGTCCACAACTCCATTCTTTTCTCTGACTATTTGACCAAGATGTGCATCAATACAGTTCCTCACCCTCCCTATAGTCGAGACCTTGTTCCCTGTGACTTTTGGTTATTACCTAAGCTTATAGGCTGTCGTTATGAGAGAATTGAGCAGATGAAAGAAGCTGTGACGAGGGTCATTGATACGCTCACGCAAGAGGACTTCTATGGGGCCTTCCAGAAGTTGTTGGAACGGTGCAAGCCAGAGGAGATTACTTCGAAGGAGACTAGAGTTTCATGTGTGTATCATCAGTAAAAGTGCCCATACGAAAAAAGTCTAGAAACTATATATATATATATATAAGTGAGCAATGGATAGTATATGAGATAGTGAGACACACACACAAGGAGAGAGAGAGAGAGAGAGAGAGAGGGAGAGAGAGGGAGAGGGAGGGAGAGTGAATATGTCAAGTCTACGGTTAGGGTTTGAGGTGTTGGTCCTGGAGTGAGTCCCTTCAATTAACAAATCCAAGACGAAACTTGTGTTATTGTTGTATTGTCAAATGCTACAACTATACACATATACATATACATGTGCATGCAGAATCAACGACACAATAATAAAGACGAGCGACACAGTCTTTTAGAAAAATATACCTCTCACTTTATTTGAAAGGTGTTGTGTGTGAGAGGGAGTTGGAGACCGAACAGAACTGCAACATATTGACCCCCTTTCTTATGGCCATCAGCGTTGTGCCTTTCTCGTTCTCTAGGGCTGCTCAACCGGAGGCCCGAGGGCCCAGCTTTTTATTGTGTGCTGTTCTCTCTACCGCATCTTGTCTCTAACTCATCTGATCTCCGACTCAATCGGGGGTCCCGAGAGCCCCTTCTGCTGGGTGGTGGCTTTCCCTACCACACTTGTCTCCAACTTTTCTGATCTCCAACTCAATCGGGGTCCCTAGGACCAATTCTGCTGGGTGGTGGCTTTCTCTACCACATCTTGTCTCTAACTCGTCTGATCTCCAACTCAATCGGGGGTCCCGAGGGCCCCTTTTGCTGGGTGGTGGCTTTCCCTACCACGCTTGTCTCCAACTCGTCTGAACTCCAACTCGCTGACTTCCTGTCTACACCGAGTTATATAATAGTTCAATCGCCCGCTCAATCTTTGGAATGGCATGTTTGATCGTCATCAAGCGGAAATAACTGTCATGCAGTTCACAGGTCACTCTTTCCGGTGCATCAGTCTATGAGTGTACCATGGGATTTTTACCTTGTCCCATTTTTTCAGCCAAGTCCGCCTACGCGATTTCTTCTCATAACTGCCGTCGGAATGTGTCACTTCCTTCCGGTGCATCACTTTGGAATGGTATGTTTGTCCGGGTCGAAGGTCAGTATACAACATTATGACATTGAAGATTTGCGAATGCAAAGAACAGTGAAATTTATTGGCTGATAGACAAAGAAGCTGGCTACTCAAGTGCTGACAGAGGAAGTTGACAATAACTTCCAGACGATAAAATAAGGAGTTCGATCCTTACTGAGTGCTCCGTTGTTGTGGCCATGTATTTTGACAAAACTATAGCCAGTACACAGATCAAATTAAATCAATATTTGGCCTAGAGGTTTAATTGGTAATTATTCAGTAAAATCCTTATTAGGTATTGGATTATTATGGCCTTGTGTTAAATTAAGCCAAACCAAATAATTTCTGGTGGAACGCTGTCGTGCTATGGTTAGTAGACTAATCTCGTAGAACATTGCAAGTGTTTTAAATTCAGTTCTCTCAAAATCTCCTAATGTTATTTCCTTGTGTCAGATCAAGTTAAGTTCAACTCACTTTCTCTGACCTACAGGCTAGGATTAAAGTGTAGTACCTACTCATCCAGTTCAGCCGCTCTTGTATTAGTTCAGGATGCGATTGAAAAGAAAATAGAAATAAAAACATGGTTCCGGTGATTCTAAATATTTCTTAGCATTTAAAGAATAAGTTTAGAGTAGTTCGGTACTTGTGTGTTACTGGTCTACTCATGCAAATGATGCTCTTTGTTGAACTAACCATGTGCCACTCTACATCGGAGAGAATGCACTTGAATATTGAGTTAGCTAAAGTCAATTATAACGAGTACATTTTATCCCCTTTATGTTGCTAAATATTTGGCCTTGTACCAGACTTAACAAAGCTGAAGGCTAAGGACAGGCAACCTTGTTTCACAGAGTCTTATCTGGCAATCCCTCCTCACTTCAAGACATATGTAACTGTCAGTGCCAGAGGTGGTCGTAACATTTATTTTTGGAAGAGGGTGCTCTGTTCCGACGAGCACACAGTTTGCATCTGATTGATCCCAAAGTTTAATTATTTACTTTAATCAAGATGAATTACGTATGTTCAGCTCAACATCCAGCAAGAGGTCACAGAGATGATATGGAATAGCAGCTCGACTACTCCAACATGGGCAGGAGGTGATACAAATTCAGTTTTTAAGCGAAGTAAAGCTGGTTTGAATTCAGAATTTTCTTTTCCCTAAAATGGTTGCTAAATCAAGGCTAAAAAACTCTCAGTCTACTCTGCTATTGACCTGTAGTTAAGGGAAGAATAGACTCATGCCTCTTCTAACATTTGTGCAAAGTGAAACGCAAATAGCTTCGCCCAGGTTTTGAGCTCAGGTAACCAATTCCATTTCCTACGACTATAACCCTAACACTAAGTGCACTTTCGTTGAGCAAAGGTTTAATAAGCTAATTTCGCAAACCATTTAGAATATAGAGAATATAAGGAACATACAAACTGATGGCCTTGTGTCAGACTTAGCTAGGCATTGAAAATGCAAATGTAGGCGATTATTTTAGCATTAAAAAGAGGGGAGGAGTATCAACAAAGAAGAGATGTGAAAGAGTTGAAGTAGAGGGTCCTTGGGTCTTTTGGGTCACGAAAGGTAAATGAGGACCGGTTATCAGAAGCTGAAGGGCCACAAATGCGATGAACAAAGCCACTCGTTGGCTGATAGACAAAGAAACTGGCTACTTAAGTGCTGCAAGAAAAAGTTGGCAATGTTCTCCACTTCACATTCCATAGTCAGACAAAAAATAATGAGCTCGATTCTCTTTGGGTACCCTGTTACGGTGGCATTGTGTCAGATACAACTAAGTTTAGTATATGTCAGAATAAAATCATGCTTGAACTATATATATATATATATATATATATATATATATATATATATATATATCACCAAAGTTAAACTGCGATGCACATGATCATTACTTAGATGGGTGACCTGCAGGTATTTAAAGAATCTATGTACCCGTCTAAGCAAAGCTAGGTAAATTCTAAAGGTCACTTCGTGTGGTGTAATAATAAGCAAGCTTATCTTGCAAACCAATTACTGTTATGTAGTAAGTTCGATCCTTTCTAGGGGCCTCATATTTGCAGCCTTTAACAAAATCCAAGTAATGTTTAGTTTTTCAGGCACCGCGCCGGGTCACTGTTAGTGAACAAGTCTTGCAGACCATATTGGTTCGATTCTGAATACTCCACACTTCTGACTTTAAGTCAAACTAAGCTAAACTTAACAAATAGCAACTGAGGTTGCTATATAAGTTGGTACCTAGGTTAAATACCGATATTTATTGATTGATTTTAATAGTCAGTCAATCCGTCTAGGATTATTTTATGCTTTGACGTTAGGGAACCACGTTTATTGTACATTTTTTGTATAGTTTCTTAAGAGGTTTTTGTTCACTGATATATGATTTCAAGTATCCCTTTCTAATACGAATAATTTGCAGACAGTTGTATGGCTTCAAGTGTTGTTATCTCTCATAATTATATGTTCAAGTAATTATTTCTATTTAAAAATAGTCATTTGTTTGCACACTGTTATATGGTTTCAAGTAAATAATAGTAGTAGTAGTTGGTGACCGTGGTCGAGGGCGACCAGAAGGCTCCCTTTTCAATAGCTACTACACCGAGGTGTAGGGGAGAGCGCTACTCCTTTCCCTGTATCGCTCCATCTTACCCTCGATACGTACCTTATATTGCTGAGTGTTAAGCAAGGAGGTATCAAGTACCATTTTTAAAGTCTTTGGTATGACCCGACCTGGGATTGAACCCAGGTCTCTTGGACCATTAGCGAACACTCTACCCACTAGAACAAATACTTAGTAAACAATTATAGCTTCAATGAACTATTCTTGACAAAAACAATTGACAGTTATATGGTATCAGGTATTCTTATTGAATATGAATAATTTTTAAACAGATCTATTTAACCTATTGATAGGACCATAACAGGTACAACCATTTTTGATCAGAGTGGACCTGGAAATAATGGTAATGAAGTGATGACTTCACACTCCCCAGATCTCCAGAACTAAAGCCTAACCATCAGATGCAATATACCTTCATGCGCAGGACATTCCTCTTTGGGAGAGGGTCTTAAACCCCATATAGAGGATACAATCAGTATCTTCTAAGCCTTTAACGACTGGGCTCGTGGAATAGCATCTTATGAATCTAAGTCTTGCCCTACTTAGTCATAACATTTTTAAACAGATCTATTCGACCAATAGATGGGACACTAACAGATACTACCACCTCCTGGACCTGGGAGTAATAGCAATGAAGATGTGTTCCATACTCTTCATATCCCCAGTTAAGTAACTTCCTAGAAATCTATAACTGGGGCTTCACCGCCACGCAGTTCACTGACATACCCAAGACAACATTTTTTCTTTTTTTGGGGGGGGGTCTTATCTCTTTCTTGAGGGATGCGAATTTTAATATGTGCCTACTGTAGCATGATAAATGAGCAAATGTTTGTCAAGAAGAGATGATGAGAGATAGCGAGTGAAGAGGGGGGACTTGATCTTGGGTCCATTAGGTCTGCAAATTCAATAGGAAACACTCGAACGCGTGATAGAGAGTCACTCTTTGGCTGATAAACAAAGAAATTAGCTCCTCAAAGACTGGCAGGGAAAGTTGACAGGGGCCTCATTCACATTCCAGTCTTAGATAAAAAAATGGGAAGAAGACAATACCTATTCTTCCCTCCCATGTCAATTGTGCATGAGAGCACTAGGGAATTTAGAGTTTATGCCTTTGTTCTCTCCATTTGTAGCAGATAATCCAATTTTGAACTGCCAATCCGTTGTTTTTGTTTTAATGCTTCTTGATGTCAACTGTGGTTAATTGGGTTCAATCACGGTTTACTGTCGTGGTAACTGCTTTCACCTGCTATTATCAGGATATGTGAGGTAGATATGGGAGAGTGATTTGTACTAGTGTTCTCCCTCCTCCCAGTTCCAGACAAGCATTCTTTTTTCAAGGTTCCTGGCCGTGAGATATAGACAGTAAAGAGTAAGGCACATTTTTCTAACAAATCCAGTCTTTTTGTCGCCTCTTGTGAATCTCTTGTTTAGACTAAGTGTATATCCTGCTTAGTTAATACATTTATTTATTTTTCAGGTTGGCAACTTTGACTGAAAATAAGCTCATCAGTGTTGATCTTGAACACCAATGAAATTATTCAGTTCATGTGTGCCTGTTAGATTTCAGGATCAATTAAGTAATCTCGAATCGTTTTAACCATGTTCGGTTATGTTTGTCACGAAGATGGAGCACACACACACACACACACACACACACACACACACACACACACACATATATATATATATATATATATGAACAATTTAATAATTAATTAATTTCAATCAATAGTATATTGATTATTTTGAATCACGAGCAGCTGTTTGGAATGTAAATCTTTATTGAGTGTCTGATTACTGTTTAAAAGCTCAAAATGAATAATAGCGCGGTGATTCGACTATAGACACAACATTATCTTTCTTTCATGAAGCTCTGCCTTTGGAGTTGGCAATCGAGAGTCATCCTTGCCTTTTGCATTGAACATTGTCATAAAGAACCATTTTTCTTCATTTGTAATGATATTTTTGAGAATCGGCTTAATTCTCTGCTTTGATTTCTTTGTTTAATGGCATATCAACCTTGGCAAGGTATTTAATGCCAAAGCTATTCTCCTAGAAGTAGTGGTACTATTTAACCCATAGATGGGAGGATAAGGGGGTTCATACCTTTCCCAAGGGTATTTGTCCGAAAGTGAACATGATAGCGCGACTGGAGTTCGAACTTGTTTACTGCGATTCCGCAGTCCATCGATTTAACCATTACACAACGAGGACCCTCCATCTGCTTAGAAAAAACACTTGTTGCAATGGATATGGAAACTTCCTTATTCTTCTCATTAAGAGTATGAGGAGCTCAAAGGTCCAGCTTGATCCCTTTTCATATATTTTTCAAGAAAGATCAGATTATGGATAGGGATATGCTGAGGTTATATGATAATTCTAGAACACTTTTGCACGGATCTATTCTACCAATTCTCTTAAAATGTCTCGATCGTGATCTGATGAGCGTTTTGTTCTGAGTTCATTTCTTAATAACGTATCACCAGAACGAAACTAGATTCGGACTTTGCGGTCAGCAAAGACACCTTGGTCATAAACAATACAAATTCTCGTAGCTGTTTCTGTAGTGTGTTTGTTATTCCTAAATTCATGTCAAATATGTTCTTTTCCCTCCTTTATTTTAGGGGTGTGAAATAAAATTATAATGCATACTCTTTCAATAAGAATGACTGATGAAATTTCTGTTTGCGTTTAAAACATTGGAAATTTGAAATCCGTAGTTACAACTTGCTTTTAAAAAACGGAAATTTATGACTCAATCCAATACACACACATACACACACACACACACACACACACACACACACACACACATATATATATATATATATATATATATATATATATATATATATAAGTATGAACCCTGAGCAAGAATACATATATATATATGTATTCTAAGCAAGAATACATATATATATATATATATATATATATATATATATATGTGTGTGTGTGTGTGTGTGTGTGTGTGTGTGTGTATTCTTGCTTAGGGTTCATACTTACAGACGCCTATCTCTCTCTGTCTCTCTCTGTCTCTGTCTATCTATCTATGTAAATAACACAGGAGAAAATTATATCCCACTTAGAACCCCCCCAAAGTAAAAATAAATTAATCGATAAAATAAATAAGAGTTCAACCAGATAATAACCGTAATGAGGCTCTCCCGGACATTACTAAGTTATCCTGTTCTACATTTTCTATAAAATAATGTAAAGTATGCTATTGGGGTATTTTCATGCTCTATTCTTAGATAAATTACCAACGACATCAGTCTATAAATGATGCCCTCACGGATATTACCAAGTTATCCTTTGTATTCATTTTTGTTTTATAAAAATAAACGTTCGAGACCATTTATCCCTTGCTAGAGAAAATAAAACTCAAAAACATAATACATGGCCTGCAAGATAAGCAAAATGGTGTCTTGTCCTAGGTTATAATAGTAAAATGCATCCAGTGGTGAGGCTTAGACTCTGGAGTGGGGTAATGTCAACAATGGATGACTCCCCCATCTCTCAGGAGAGGAGGGAGTTATTTGGTTGGGTTTTATGGTATATCAACCTTTGTTGGTTATTTAATGCCCAATCCTTTTTAGATGTATTATATATGCTTTGTAAATGCATGGTTTGTTGATAACATTTTAAAATAAGCCAGAACTCAATTGTTTGCAAATAATTAAACGGTTATAAATATAATCTGTTTGTCAATAGTTTGTTGGTAATCCTATTTTCAAATGAGTCTGAGCTAATTGGTTCGCAGACAAATATTACTATTCTTTGTACACAGTTAAATGGTTCCAAGTATTCAAACACGAATAGTTTTATTTAGTATTAATCATTTGTTTGTAATCACTTAAATGATTTCAAATATTAGTACGTGACACAGACAATTCAATTTGGGTACACAGTTAAAGAGTTTCAAGAATGACTAATTAACACCAATGATTCCATTCAACATTACCAATTCGTTTGCGCACAGCTAAATCGTTCCAAGCACTGTAATGTATCGCCAACAATTCAATTTAACATGTCATTTTTTACACACATTTAAATAGAGAAGCAGTTCTATTTCTAACAATTCGATTTAACGTAAGTACTTTTTTTACACTCAGTGTTAAATGTCAAACAGTTTGATTCATGTACATTCTTTTCTTTTTCAAGTAGAGGAGTTATATTGTAAATTGAATTACCACGACCAGAAAATACGGCAAACACTTGTGCGTGACATACGGCAACACTGGACAGCTGTTTCGACCATATAGGTCTCATAAGCAGTGTATACAGTGATCTCCCCCCACTGGAGATTTTCCTTGCCTTTGAGGTTATAATATTAATAATATAATAATGAGGTTGAGGTTATAATAATTACGCGGACGCGTATTTCCAATCCTCTTCGGAAGACGTGGGCCTGGAAGTGACCGTGTCCTCGGTAAAGAGTACGGACGTAACTTACAAGACACTTTCAGGTTAATTGGCCACGCAATTACCATGACTAGTTGATTCAGCGTCGCTTGTGTACGAGATGGGTCGGTGGTCAGTGATAGAGTTTCCATTCTGTGGTCAGTGGTTCGATCTCCAGTGGGGGAGATCACTGTATACACTGCTGATGAGACCTATAAAGTCGAAAGAGCTGTCCAGTTTTACTGTATGTCACGCGCAAGTGTTTGCCGGATTTTCTGGTCGTGGTAATTCAATTTACAAGTTTGATTCATATAGGGGAGCATGAGCAATGAAGAGGTACTCCATATACCCCAAACTCCAGGGTTAGATCCCCCCTCCGATGCATTAATAACATATCCAGAGTATTCGTTTTTTTTAGGAGAAGGGTCTTACCCTCTACAGAGATGCAGTCGCTGTATTCTACGGCTCCAGTCGCTCGAGTTGCCAGTTAGGCACCAATCTCAGAGTCAAGAAAGGTTGACACGCCTTAAAACCAACCAACCAACTAATTCTAAGTTGTCCTGCTTAAATTCATTGATTGATTTTAACGGCATGTCAGCTCATTTAGGGTTATTTTATTCATTGTACGTTTACATTTATATTTTTATTTAGGTGTTTCTTAAGATTTTTTTTTTGAGCATATGGTTCCAAGTATTCCAATATAATACAAATAATTTGGACACAGTTGTATGGTTTCAAGTGTCTCTATCTAATTTCAATCATATTTCCACTAAATAATCAATTGTTTACAAACATTCATATGGTTTCACGTATCTACTTATTATCCTAAATAAATTATCATAGCTTCAAGTAACGACTCAAATAATTAATACACAATTATTATGATATCACGTGTTCTTAACCTGTACTAATTCATTTTCACACAGAACTACTTGACCCATAGATAGAACCCGAACAAGTATAACCACTACGAGACAGAGTGGATCTGGGAGTAATGGCAATGAGGTGTGAATCCACACTCCCCTTTTCTCCAGAGCCTTACCATCAGATGCAGTATAGTATCACACCCAGGGTGTTCCTTTTAGTAGTTGGCGGGGTTGCTGAGGATACATTCAGCCAATTCTAAACGTAATCGACATGGGTTCCTTTCTAATGCTTCTAATTTATACTCTATTACACAGTTCAAAGAAACTATTCATATCTAATAATAGTCATTTGTTTGTACACAGTTATGTGATTTCAAGTATTCTTATCTAACACTAATAATTTGCAAGTAATTATAGAGTTTCAAGAAACTAATAATCCTCGCTTGTTTTTAAGTCTTTTTTACATTAATAATTCTATTAAATAATAATCATTTGTTTTCACACAGCTATATGGTTTCGAGTATTCTAATCCAATACAAATAATTTTCAAACATATATATGACGCATGGATGGGACCCAAACAGGTACTACCACTCCGGGACAGAGTGGCCCCCGGGAGTAATGACAATGAAGGAGTGACTCCATGTTCCCCACATCTCCACAATTGGAGCCTTGCTATTCGATGCAGTTAAAAGCTATATCCAGAACAACCGATAAGGGTTTCTTACCCCTCAGCAGGAGATATCGTTAGCGTATACTAAGCCTCACCCACAGGGTGGGTTAAGTACTGGGGTTACTTTGTAATTTTTTTCCAAACTAAATTAAGCTCAATGAAATTCAGAGTGAATATTCAGCCCCGACGACAAAGTATGTTCCGAGTTAAAGTTTTCTAAAAAGAATGCTTATATTTCTTCGAGCTTTGGGTTCTCTTCTATTTCACATGTCTTCTGGTTCTTTTGCAATCTGTTTCTCGACTTGTTCTTTCTTTACAAGTGGAACATATGCCCTAAAAGGCCAAATGGCTATCCATTTGTCGAGCGTTTCCTTCGCCGCCGGCAGCCATCATTCTTCCCACTGACATTCAGAACAGTTGTCCAGCCACGAAGATGTACTTCTTACAAACAAACACTTCTTTTCTTCCCCTTCACTTCCTCATTTTCCTGCCGTTTTCTTCTCAGTCCTTTTCGGTTCTCATTAAAATATTTTAAAACCCAGAACTCGTTTTTCCCTTCAGGCTAGAGGAGAATCTCCGCCTGCAAATACAAGAAGCTCGAAGCAATGTGTAGCATGAAGAATCATTGAGATAATGTCAGTCCATACTGACCTATTGGCACTCTCATCTGCTGACCCCTATTTGGGACCAAAATGGTGTTGTGCCCACTTCTTCAGAATAGAAAAGATGAGATTTTTGTGCATCTTGTTTTGACTAAAAAGAAAACCCAAAATGAATAGACACACTGAATTCAAATTCAGGTCACTATTACTTATATCTCTTTGGTGAGAAAGGCATGAATCAAACTGTCATGTTTTTCACTTTTATCGTGGCAGGGTGCTATCTATATGAAATTTGGTAAAACTTTTGAAATTTAAAAACTCTAAATTTATAATTGAAATGAAGGTGTGTACACAGGTGAGCTAGTAGGTATTTTTATATAATTTTAGGATTAGAATTTTGAACTGAAATTCACTTTACAAAATAAGTAATATATATATATATATATATATATATATATATATATATATATGCGCGCGCGTGTGTGTGTGTGTGTATCGGTCATGTAATCGGAGAAAGAAAAAATCCGTTGTCATCATAACACAAAACATTACTCACCATTTTTCAAAAAGATTGTGATTCTGGGTGTGTGTCTGTGAGTGTATGTGTGTTTGAGAGGGGGAGAGAGAGAGACAGAGAGAGACAGAGAAAAGAGAGAAAACACACACATATATATATATATATAGAGAGAGAGAGAGAGAGAAAGAGACTTTCCCCTTCCCTAAATCCCCACTATAATCGACCTTCGGGTCATTGACCTTGTGTCAAGTCCTGTCTGGTGGGAGGCAGAGACAAATATTATATATATATATATATATATATATATATAGAGAGAGAGAGAGAGTGACTAACTCGGTACATAAACTAATCTTTATCCTCCTTTCTATCTTTTTCACTTTCTTCTTTTTTCCCCACCTATTATAACTTATTAAATTTCATTTTCCTCTCTTCTCTTCGTCACTTAATATTCTTTTTCTCTTTTTCTTTCTTTCCAACTTATTCTCTCATTGTTTTCTTCTTCCCATTCATTTTTTCTTTCTTTTTACTCGAATCGTTTCAAAGGATTTGAGTCGACCGTTGCTACTGCATTCTCAACTTGTCAATACGACCGATGTTTACGTAAATTAGTAGAGTATACCAGGCAATGAAGGGGTACTGCATACTCTTTAGAGCTCCTGAACTGGAGCCTCACAGCCGGATATAGTTTATTGTCATATTTAGGATAGCCAGCGAGAAGAAGCTGTTCTTAGACCGGAAGTGTTGGAGACTGAAACAGTTGACCTCGTCGTTTATTTCGAATTATGCAAAGAAAAATAAACTTCAATTATGAGCCATAACATAAATGTGCATAAACTCCGGGTCCAGTTTACATTAAATCTACATAATAAATTGATTTGTTGGTTGGTTGGTTGAGCTTTACGTTATATCAACCCTTGTAGGTTATTCAATGTCAAAACAGTTAAGACACACACACACACACATATATATATAAAGAGAAAATTCACTTTGGCGTCATTATAAATTTATTTCAGGTCTATGATGACTCTCATTTTTCATTTAACATCTGATGAGGGTCATCATAGACCTGAAATAAACTTATTATGACACCAAAGAAATAATTTTTTTTTATTTCTATATAACTTTTTTTTTTCTGCACACAGAGCTTTGATGTATTCTTAATCCCAAATTAATTATACGACGATAGCCGTTGGCATTGTGTACTCAGATTGGATACTCCTACCCACTCTGTATTTTCTCTTCGGATATATATATATATATATATATATATATATATATATATATATATAATTTGTAAACAAATAGCTTTAAGGCAAACATTTTTACCCGAACCTGAGCTCATTAGGTTTCTCAATTTTGAATAGTTTCAAGTATCATCATCAAATTCTAACAGTTCTATTTGTCACCGTTAAATTCTTTCAAGTATTGTAAATAATAAAACAGTTCTATTTGATCAACAGGTGAGACCCTAAAAGGTAATACCTGGGAGTAATAGCAATGACGAGGTACCCCACATTCTCCATAGCTCCAGAACTGGAGCCTCACCAACAGATGCTCTTCAGTGCCATATCCAGGACACTAGTTCTAGATAGTAACCTAACAGGTACTACCACTCTGGGTCAGAGGAAACTTGGAAGTAATGGCAATGAAAGAGTATCCACATTTCCCTGAGCTCGATGAAAGGATCCTCACCATCAGATTGTTTAGTGTTTTACCCCTCTGCAGAGATTCAATCGGCATATTCTTCTGCCCCAGCCGAATAGACAATTGTAAATTGAACATTTGTTGGAATAAAATCGAAAACCACAAAGTCAGTATCCAATAATGCATAATATGTAGTTTACACATTAAACCCTCATTTTATGATCCCCTGTCTTAATCTTTTAAAAAATAGCAGACCTAATTTTCTTTCTTCAACAGGTCTCGTGATCTGGATAGGTTTTGTTTGGTTTTATGGCATATCAACCTTTGTAGGTTATCTAATACCTAATCCTCTTTATTATACATATTATATATGATTTGTAAACATAGTTTGTAGATAACATCTTTAATCAAGCTAGAGCTCATTTGTTTGCATACAGTTAAATAATTGTACATATGATTTGTAGGTAATCTTATTTACAAATGAGTTTGAGCTAATTTGTTAGTTGGTTGATTGGTTGGGTTTTTATGGCATATCAACCCTTGTAAGTTATTTAACGCCAAATTCATTTTTATGCAAATAGTCAGTTTTATTTCAAACAATTCAGTTTAGTATGAGTACACAGTCTTATTGTCAAAAACATTTCTATTTCAAACTATTCAATTTATTCAAGCAGCTTTAATTCAGCTAATTCAGTTTACTATAAGTACAGATTTTGTTTACACGGTTAAATGTCAAAACAGTTCTATATATAACAATTCAATTTAGTGTAAGTACAGTTTCAATATCAAAAATAGTTCCATTTCAAACAATTCAGTTTAGTATAAATACGCAGATTAAATGTAAGTACAGTTTAGTTGTTAAAAACATTTCAGTATTCTAAGCTATTCAGTCTAGTCAAACAGTTCTAATTCAAACAATTCAGTTTAACATAAGTATGCTGTTAGTTGTATTTAACCCATAGATAGGGCTCTATCAGGTGCTACCATTCGAGGCCAGAGTGGACCTGGGAACAATGGCAATGAAGGGGTACTCCATATTCCCCAAAGCCCCAGCATCACTGGAACCTCGCCATCAGATTTTTTAGTGTCATATCAGGACACTCATTGAGGGAGTCTTAACCCTCTGCAGAGGTGCAGTCGTTGTATTCTACAGCCCCAGCCGACTTGGCAAGCTAATTTATTTGCACACAAATATTACAATTGTATACATATAGTTAACTAGTTCTATTTAACATTAATCGTTTGTTTGCACAGACATTAATGGTTTCAAATATTGATATTTAACTAGTTTATTTCCACGCAATTAAATCGTTTCAAGTATCATTATGTAACACTAACAATTCAATTTAGGCACAAAGTTAGAGTTTCTGGTATTGCTAATCAACACTAATAATTCTATTCAAAGTTACTCATTCGTTAGCGCACACATAAATCGTTCAAGTATTGCAATATATGACTAACAATTCAATTAAACATCAGTCATTTTTACACTCAATTAAATGGTGAAGCAGTTCTATTTCTATCAACTCGTTCTAACGTAAGTTATTTGTTTGCACACAGTTTAAATGTCAAACAGTTCTATTCAACCAATAGATAAGACCCAGTTAAGTACTACTACTCCAGGTTTTTAATTTACTAAGCTTTTTACTTAGATGTAGCACAAGGCCGCATGAATGGGGCACCCAATGAGAATCGAACTCACTCGTGTAGGTTTGCTAGCCTAACATGCTAACCATTACACCACCCGAGGTGCCCATATTAATTTACAAAGCTCTTTGCTTCGATGTGGCACAAGGCCGAATGAATGGGACGCCCAATGAGACTCGAACTCACTTGTGTAGGTTTGCTAGTCTAGCTTGCTAACCGTTACACCACCAGAGGTGCCCCTATACTACTACTCCAGGTTTGATTGGACCTGAGAGCAATAAAGGCGCACTCACAATTCTTCAAAGCTCTTGGGCTGAAGCCTGGCCATCAAATGGTTTCATGTCATATCCTGGACACTCGTTGGAGGTTGCCTTAACTCTTTGCAGAGATGCAGTTGGTGTATTCTACAGCCGACTGAGCGACCTGTTTTGAATCTTAGGGGTGCTATTTATGTCGTGCGTCTTAGGTAGGAATTCGCCTGCCGGAGCCCATAAAGCCTTGTCTGCCCTACTATTTACCCATATTTGGAGAGAGAATAGTGTGATTCATACTTTTCCAAAGAGCATTAGCGCTAAGTGAAATGCAAACAATCTTGTCCAGGATTTGAACTTGGTTAGCCGAGCACACTTTCAACGACGAAAACCGTTACGCTACAAACATAAAAAAATCCCGTCGAAATAAAAATTGAACATTTCTGTCATTTATCTGAATGTGAAACTGAACTCTACTATTCGTGAGAAACAAAAATTACTCATTAAACGGGATATATAGACCGGATATATGCATATATCAACCGTTCCAGGTTCTAGCTCTAACTTTCGGGATTGACGAGCAAGTACATGGAGATGATTATGTTAACAGGTCAGTAGAGACAGACTTTCCGCCCGAAAAAATGGCCAACTCTTTCCAGAAGGAGATGGAGGTAGAGGTAATGTTACACGACTGCGATTCCTTTGTCTCGACACTGGAAAGCAGGTTGGCAGAGAAACGGGGCGCGGAGACACTTCTTACTCGCCTTTGTAATTGCTTGAAAGCCGAAGACAAGTGCAATGGTGTCGCCTCGAAAATGAATCCTCAAATTTGATGTGCTCTCGTTCGACGAAAATGGCGACTCTGTACATGCAAATGCCTCTGGCTACAAGGAGGGGAAAAGAAATGGACACTGAATGACGATTATTGATTCATTTCTTAATGGCAAAGTTCCTCCAACATATGCAAAAAGTAATAGAGAGCACTCGGCTGTATCGACGTTTCTTAATAGAAAGAGTTATCTATCTATCTATCTCAGTCGGGTCCTATCTATCTATCTATCTATCTATCTATCTATCTATCTCAGTCTGTTCTTTATATCTATCTATCTATCTATCTATCTATCTATCTATCTATCTATCTATCTATCTATCTCAGTCGGGTTCTATCTATCTATCTATCTATCTATCTATCTATCTATCTCAGTCTGTTCTATCTATCTATCTATCTATCTATCTCAGTCTGTTCTATCTATCTATCTATCTATCTATCTATCTATCTATCTATCTCAGTTTGGTCCTATCTATCTATCTATCTATCTATCTATCTATCAAAACTTTTTAATCTATCTATCTATCTCAGTCGGGTCCTATCTATCTATCTATCTATCTATCTATCTATCTATCTATCTATCGATCTAAGCTTTTTAATCTATCTATCTATCTATCTATCTATCTATCTATCTTAGTTTGGTCCTATCTATCTATCTATCTATCTATCTATCTATCTATCTCAGTTTGGTCCTATCTATCTATCTATCTATCTCAGTCGGGTCCTATCTATCTATCTATCTATCTATCTATCTATCTATCAAAGCTTTTTAATCTATCTATCTATCTATCTATCTATCTCAGTTTGGTCCTATCTATCTATCTATCTATCTATCTATCTATCTATCTAAGCTTTTTAATTTATCTATCTATCTATCTATCTATCTATCTATCTATCTCAGTTTGGTCCTATCTATCTATCTATCCATCTATCTCAGTCGGGTCCTATCTATCTATCTATCTATCTATCTATCTATCTATCTCAGTCGGGTCCTATCTATCTATCTATCTATCTATCTATCAAAGCTTTTTAATCTATCTATCTATCTATCTATCTATCTATCTATCTATCTATCTATCTATCTATCTATCTATCTATCTATCTATCTCAGTTTGGTCCTATCTATCTATCTATCTATCTATCTATCTATCTATCTATCAAAGCTTTTTAATCTATCTATCTATCTATCTATCTATCTCAGTCGGGTCCTATCTATCTATCTATCTATCTATCTATCTATCTATCTATCTATCTATCTATCTCAGTCTGTTCTTTATATCTATCTATCTATCTATCTATCTATCTATCTATCTATCTCAGTTTGGTCCTATCTATCTATCTATCTATCTATCTATCAAAACTTTTTAATCTATCTATCTATCTCAGTCGGGTCCTATCTATCTATCTATCTATCTATCTATCTATCTATCTATCTATCTATCGATCTAAGCTTTTTAATCTATCTATCTATCTATCTATCTATCTATCTATCTATCTTAGTTTGGTCCTATCTATCTATCTATCTATCTATCTATCTCAGTTTGGTCCTATCTATCTATCTATCTATCTCAGTCGGGTCCTATCTATCTATCTATCTATCTATCTATCTATCAAAGCTTTTTAATCTATCTATCTATCTATCTATCTATCTATCTATCTATCTATCTATCTATCTATCTATCTATCTATCTCAGTTTGGTCCTATCTATCTATCTATCTATCTATCTATCTATCTATCTATCTATCTATCAAAGCTTTTTAATCTATCTATCTATCTATCTATCTCAGTCGGGTCCTATCTATCTATCTATCTATCTATCTAAGCTTTTTAATTTATCTATCTATCTATCTATCTATCTATCTATCTATCTATCTATCTATCTATCTCAGTTTGGTCCTATCTATCTATCTATCTATCTATCTATCTATCTATCTATCTCAGTTTGGTCCTATCTATCTATCTATCTATCTATCTATCTATCTCAGTCAGGTCCTATCTATCTATCTATCTATCTATCTATCAAAGCTTTTTAATCTATCTATCTATCTATCTATCTCAGTTTGGTCCTATCTATCTATCTATCTCAGTCGGGTCCGATCTATCTATCTATCTATCTATCTATCTATCTAAGCTTTTTAATCTATCTTTCTATCTATCTATCTATCTATCTATCTATCTCAGTTTGGTCCTATCTATCTATCTTATTCTTATCTTATTAGTGTACTTATGTACTTATGTATGTACGTAGGTATCGTCCATGAATAATTACACCTCTACGATTTAAAAAAAAAAGATTAATTTCTTCTAAACCAAAGTTAGCAATATTTTATTTCTTCTCGTTGAATGTTAAACAATGGAACTCAAATTTTTAGTATTATCAATCAACAAGCTCTACTGCATGGAATATCTGTATCCAAAAACAAAATTGCCAAAATATATATAAGAGGGGAACTTATTTTTGAATTGATATACATTGATATTTTTGGCCGCTGATTTTCATCGTTGTAGTATTTGGTTATAAATGTGATTCTATCTATCTATCTATCTATCTATCTGAGCCTGGACATATCTATTTGTTCTATCAATATGCTTATCTATCCATTCATTTGTCAGTGTTAGCCTGTTAATATCTACCAATATTTACCCTAAAGTAGTCATATATACGATAAAGGAACAGCCGATGGAAAATGCAACACGCATGCGCACACACACAAGCGCCTTGTCTTTCTATGCACACACACTCACACACACACACACACACACATACACACTTGCATGTATATATAAAAGCAGAAAATTAAGTTACGAACATGAACATTAAAGTACCACCAATATGTCTATGGAGTCTGATTACTATTGATATGCCTTTTATTTTAGAATGTTTTGATCTGTAAATGTAATTATTTTATGAAATTCAGCTATACTCCCCGGACATTTAATACTGGCTCAACTGAAATATTTATTCAGTGTGGCATAATTTTTTTACATATATGTGTATATAATAAAGTCCATGTTTGGTATGGTAATATCTATCTATCTATCTATGTTTATCCAAAATTATTATTTTTATCTACCTATTAGTGATAGTATGTATCTATGTATGTATGTATGTATGTATGTCTCTCTCTCTCTCATACTCTCTCTCTCTCTCTCTCTATATATATATATATATATATATATATATATAAATCTTTGTTCATATCTATCAGTGACAGTCTATATGTATGTATGTATATATGTATGATTGAATGTATGTATCTGTCTGTCTGTTGGTCTATTTGCGTGTGTGTCTGGCTGGCTCTCTCTCTCTCTCTCTCTCTCTCTCTCTCTCTCTCTCTCTCTGTCTATCAATTGTAGTTTGTTCATATCTATCTATCTATCTATCTATCTATCTCGCTCTTACTGTTTTTGTTGTTTTTTTTTTTTTGTCTTTTAATACGAATTCACCAATAATACCATTATGCATGTTTTCATTAGAGAACAATATGAATAACATTTTATATGTTTCGCGTAGCAACCTAAACGTTCACTTAACCTACCTGTATCAACCATTAACAACAACTTCTCCATTTGCAAAGTAGGAAGTAGGGCAACGCTTTTGTCATCAAACAATATTTCCACCCCTTCGCCACACAAGCAACGAGTTACTTTACCGCACATAATGGGTCAAAGATACCTGATGCCGTAAACCACCCCGACCTGCATAATGATATATTATCGGAGCCTTGTGCAAGCCTCAGCAAAGCTTAGGTAACAGAGCTATAATAATATCTTTGTGCTACATCTTGGGACCCTGGGGAGAGGATGTCTTGATAAGCGAATTGCTAGTTCGTTCGTAGTTGTAGACCGATAATTGTCTCTCCGATGACTCATTGCTTATTTCGTTTCCATAGCAAAGGATGGGAAGATTTTTCCCCCTTATTGTGGTTGTTTTTAGCAACATTCCTACATCTGTTCTTCTTCGATTTGAGTAATAATGTCGAAAATTGAGTTATGATCTTCTGATAGCTCCTAACTGACCTGTTGCTTGCTGTTATTTCCAAAAAAACCCAATGATTTTTTT
This sequence comes from Sepioteuthis lessoniana, assembly GCA_963585895.1. Lineage (NCBI taxonomy): Eukaryota > Metazoa > Mollusca > Cephalopoda > Myopsida > Loliginidae > Sepioteuthis > Sepioteuthis lessoniana. The sequence continues at coordinate 73,910,436 of OY757936.1, read as the reverse complement.
GTCGGTGTATCAAATATTAAATGACTTGACAATAATAATAATAATAATAATAATAATACGAAACAGTCCCCAAAAGCTTGGTAAAGGGACTGGGAAAGTTAGAAATCAAAGAACGTACTGAGACACTCAAAACTACAGCATTTCAAGTTCGACCAGAGTACTGAGTAGGCTCCTGGAGACTTGAGATTTGCTGTCACTCATACTTGAGTGAAAGACTATCTGCTTACGCTGGTGTGAAAAATTCGTAAGGAAAAAAACAAAATAATAATAATAATAATAGGTCGAGTGGAGACCATCCATTACTGAGAATAGCCAGAATACTGAGAAGAGTCCAGGAAACTTAAATGGGACTTGCTGTCATTCAAACTCCAGTGAAAGACCATCAGCTAACGCTGATATGAAAAACTAGTAATGATAATAATAATAATAATAATAAATCGAAAAAGTGATAAATATCTAGACATTATTAGAGAACTAAGAAAACTATAGAACATGAAGGTGACGGTGGTACCAATTGTGATTGGCGCACTTGGAACAATTTCCAAAGGATTGGTAAAGGGATTGGAAGACTTGGAAATAAGACTACAGCTTTATTAAGGTCAGCCAGAATATTGAGAAGAGTCCCGGAGACTTGAGGAGACTTGTTGTCTCTCAAACTCCTCCGAGGAACCATCGGCTAACGTTGGTGAGAAAAATCACAATAATAATAATAATAATAATAATAATAATAATAATCCTCCAAAGGATACTGGGGGAATCGGAAATCAGAAGAATCGCAATCATCCAGCGGAGAGCATTGTTAAGATCGGCTAGAATACTCAAAAAAGTTCTAATGACCTGAGGACACTTGCTGTCATCCAAACTCCAACGGAAGACCATCCATAAGGAGTGAAATAATAATAATAATAATAATAATAATAATAATAATCTTCGTAGCAAAGATTAAAGAAGATATATATTACTCACTTGAATACCACAGACTATTTCGAGAAGAACAAAAAGGATACCGCAAGGGAACAAGATGAACAAATGATTTACTATATATAGATTAACATATATCCTAAAAGGTAAAGACCAGGCGCAAAAATGTAACAATGTCATAGACAGACTACAAAAAGGCCCATGGTATTATTTCGCAAACTTGGAAAACAGAATGTCTGAAAATTTAAAAAATATCTGAGAAAGTAAAAAGTTCATGATGAAAGCCATGAAAAACTGAAAAGTAGAATTAGTAGCAAAAGGATCAACACGAGCAGATGAGAAAATCCAAAGAGCCATCTCCTAGGGAGACTCTCTCTCTCTCTTTCTCATTCTCTCTCTCTCTCTGTGTCTTTCTTGCCACAATTATTTGTCATAACAATTATGCCAATGAAATATATATTTAGGAAATTCACAAGAATTTGCAAAACTACTGGAAAAGATAAACCACCTCATATATATAGAATATATAAAGATATTTGAAAAAATCCCCCGAAAAAACATCAACAAAAAAAAAACAACTACAAAAAACTAGAAACTCTAATACAAACCATAAGAATATACAACCATAAGAATATACAACCATAAGAATATACAACCCAGATTTAAGAAACAAGGAAAGCATCAGAATACTTTCATACTAGGAAAATTACAAGTACCAGGAAATGTTAGAAGCGGATATTATCAAACAGAGGTGAAAGAAAGCGTATCGAAGAAGAAGAAGAAGAAGAAGAAGAAGAAGAAGAAGAAGAAGAACAACAACAACAACAACAACAACAACGAAAAACCCAACCGTTCTAATCTAAGCAATGTAGCAGAATGTCAGCAAGGGAATAAACAACTGCGCAACCCCTCCCCTCTTGTAAGTTACTTTGGCCCATTCTTAAGATATACAAGGGAGGAACTTAAACAGATCAACAACAGAACAAGAAAACTGATGACAATGCACGAGACTTCACACCTGAGAGATGACAAAGACAGATTCTATGTGTGAAGAAAAGAAGGAGCAAGAGAATACGTCAACATTGAGGATTGCGTGGAAGCAATAATTTGAGGACTCAAGAAATACACTAACAAGAACAAAGACTAAAAACAGTTTCAAGTAACGGCAATGTCAGCATATGACCAAACAGTAAAACAACAAAAGTTTTGAAAAAAAGATGGTAAGAAAAACAACTGTATGGATACTTCAAGCGACAACCAGGGGAAACTGCATATGTGATGATCAGGACATGGCTAATAAAGAGAAAACTCAAGAGATAAGTGATAATATGCAATAGAATAGCAAGTTTAGGTTGTGTGAAGACAGAGATGAGAAAGTTAATAACATAATCAACGAATTCTGGAAAATGGCGCCAAAAGGATACAAGACAAGGCGCTACTAGGTGGGAAAGGAGATTCTTTGGGAAGTGTGCTAGAAATTAGAATTTGACCATTCTACCAAATGGTATATACACGAACTAGATTTAGTTTGTTTGGAACGGTAACTTAAGGCTTGGAAAAAAGATTGAATGTATTTGAAATCAGAGGAACTATTGAGACCATAAAGACCACAGCATTATCAAGATCGGCTAGAATACTGAGAAGAGTCCTGAAGACTTTCTATCACTCATACTCCAGTGAAAGACCACCAGCAAACACTAGTAAGAAAGCCTCGCACGTGTGAAATAATAATAATAATAATAATAATAATAATAATAATAATAATAATAAAATTGTGGATTTTGCCGTTTCAGCGAACCACAAAATTAAAAAGAAAGAAAGAAAGAACTTAGACAAATATCTGGATCTTGCCAGAGAGCTGAAAAAGCTGTGGAGTATAAAGGTGACAATGATACCAATTGTAGTTGGGGAAATAATGAAACGGTTGATCATACAATAAGCAAATGCAGCAAACTAGCATAAAAGGAGTACAAGACTAGACACGATTGGGTGGAAAAGGTGATCCACTTGGAATTGTGCAAGAGTGTAATATTCGACCATACAACCATATGCACACACCAGATTCCGTCCTAGAGAATGAGATGCATAAATTTCTCTGGGGTTTTGAAATTCAAACAGATCACCTAATCTTGGCCAGAACACCAAACCTTGCGATAATTAACAAGAAAAAAAAAATGGACTAGAGTGGAAATGAAAGAAAAAGAAAAGATGGTCAAATACTTTGTGAAAGAATTGAAAAACTGTGGAACATGGGGATGACGGTGATACCAACTGTAATTGGTGCACTTGGAACGTTTTACAAACGCTTGGAAAAAACTGGACGAAGTGGGAATCAGAGGAAGACTCGACACCATCCAGACCACAGCATTAAGATCGGCTGGAATACTGAGAAGAGTCCTGGAGATCTATGTAGACTTAGTGTCACTCAGACTCCACTGAAAAAACCCCGCAAGTAGTGATATACTACTACTACTACTGATTATAAATGTTATAATAATAATTAAATTTAGCAGGCCTAACAAGCACTGTGAAAAAAGTTTCGTAACGACATAAAGATGCAATTTGGTCTGGACTTACGTCGAAAGTCAGATTTAGAAAAGGCTTACTCTTAAAATCTAAGAACATTACTTGAGATATAAACAAAGAGATTACTAAGTTAGACCAAAATAAAAACCATAAGTATATAGGAATTAACGAAGCGAATGATATCATTTATACAACAAAGAAAAAGTAAAAAGAAAACAATTCCATAAGAGAATAAGAGCCATTTTAAGAAGTGAATTAAATGCAAAAAATCAAGTCATTGCAATTAACACCCTGAACATACCAATAGTGACATATCGTTTTAATATAATAAACTGAATGTTGCTGGAAAAAAATATGGATACTAAAGTAAGGAAACTAATAACCTGCAGATATAAAACGTCTCTTCATCTAGAGAGAAAATATTCTAAGATACTTAACCAAATTAGAATTGACCTACAAAACAACCTCAATTGGATTAATGAAATACTTAGACATTGCAACAAACAGGATGCTACAGTTAGCAAAGACACATAAAAAAACTTTTGACTAGACATTCGTGCCACTTGATTATTTTCAAGTAGCGCGTGGGTTTTTCGTCTTTTCTTTTTTTACTGAATTTTTTTCCCCAGATATCAGTTTGTAGAATTTGCAAATTTACAATCTGTTTTTTTCTCACCAACAAAAGGGTAGATTAGATATTAAGATTAATATATATATATATATATATATATATATATATATATATATATATATATATAATGACAATTTTATTGATAACAAAGCATCTCCAAAGCATCTAGAAAGAAGACTGGAAGAACTGAAGATTAGAGAGAAAAATTTGAGACCATCCAGTCAGTTAAAATCCCCAAAAATACTTAGAAGAACCTTGTTGAGTTGATGAGACTTGCTGTCACTCAGATTTTAGTAAAAAATTACCTCTTAAAGCTGTTATAAAAATTTACCAGAAGTATAATAATAATAATAATAATAATAATAATAATAATAATGATAATAATAATAATGGATCCTCTAATCCAGGCCAGGTGAAGAAATGTAATTTTAAATAACAAGAAGAAAAGAACTAGTTAGTTGGTGGATTTTTCCCCTTCCAGCAGATCAAAGAGTGAAAGTAGGGAAAATCGAAAAACTGGACGAATACCTGAACCTTGCCTGAGAGCAGAAAAAATTATGGCACACGAAGGTGACAGTGATACCAATCATAGTTGGAAACCTTGGAATAATCCCGAAGAACTTGGAAAAGTTATTGGGGAAGAATTTAGTCTGCCCAGACCACAACGCTGCTGAAATTTAGCTTACAACTTTTTTTTATGTCCTCTCTGGTAAAACGCAATTATAACCTGAACATATATATATATATATATATATATATATATATATATATATATATATATATGCAATGTGTCAGCCATTATATATATATATATATATATATATATATATATATATATATTATGACTGCCACTTCTGAGTCGAGTGTGACCATCGCTATCGAAATATCATTTTGTAAATAAGAAACTAAACATGCCGTGAATCAATATGACTTTTTACGTCGGTAGGATTTCAAAAGTTTCTAATCTAAAATGCATGATGAATAAAATCTAAAACGGTCGCAAAACAAGTTGAATTATTACAGAAAATTATTACACGAAAACGCATACGATTATCAAAATATCAAATATGAAAATATTTTAATAATGAAATATCAAAATAATTCTAAGATGGGAAATAAGACCATTCATAAGTCGGGGCTTAACAAAAACAATCTTCCGGTGAGTTTTTGCAATAACGTCTGACGTCAGTTGAATTCTTTTAAAAGTTTCGTGAATCTTCAAAAAGTGAGTGGTTAAATTTATTGCTTGAAATTATTCAAGTATCTTATTATTTGAATATTATTATATGTCCTCTGCCCTTTTGTGTATTGCACACTGTAACAATTTTTAGATCTTACTTTATTTTTTAGATTATATCTGACCGTCTGTTTATAAATTATAATAATAGTGCCGTGTGAGTCTCTATGTATGTGAGTCTGTGTGTGTGTAAATGTGTGTGTGTGTGTGTGTGAGAGAGAGAGAGAGAGAGAGAGAGTGAATGTGTATTTGTGTGCTGAATTGAAGATAACCAAAAAAACAGATGTAAGAACTAATTTAAAAATACAAACACTCCTATTACGATGGTCAGTTTTCAGATATCTCTATCTTTAGATATAGCGTGAAACTGGCAGTCACCCTTGATATTTTTGTTTTCGTTTTTAAATTCGTATCTAAAGTCATTTTTGAATTCGATCATGGTAAGAATGGCTCGATCTTGGATAGTGAGTGAAAAAAAAAAAAACAAAAAAAAACTAAAATAACACAGAACAACTCTAAGTTGTATATTTCTATATTTTAAAGGAATAATTCAGATGGAAAAATTTTTTGTTTGTATACGGTTGATAATAATAGTCGAGACAATTCCAGTGATTTAATGGTTCATTTAAAAATTAAAGTAAAAGATAGTTGTAAGTTTGATACTTTATGGACATTTAAGATAAGAATAAAACTTATAAAATGTATTAAGAGTACGTTTGTTATTGAAAACCCTTAAAGAAAAAGAAAAAGACTTTGAATAAAAGTAATAAATTACAAGCGAAAAGGCTTTGGAAAGTTTATTGTTCGTAAATAAAGGACGTCAAATAGAATCAGTTGAAAAGCATCGAACAGATTTTGCAAAATAAAACTAAAATGTTTTGCCTTGCTATTAAATCGAGGAATCATTCTGGTGTTTTCGTGAAGAAACAAAAAAGAACTCATCCCAGAATGAAGTGAGAGAGGAGTGCATTCTCGTTCAGGAATTGAGTGCTGCCAAGCATTAAGCTGATACGATGCCGTAACTAAATTACTGCTGGATTCGTCCCAGTAAAAGAACTTCATTGCAGCCTCTAAATGCATTGTTTTTATGTTTTATGGCGCCACTGACAGATGTCCAACTCCCAGCAGACAAGATGGCGCCTGTTTATCGTCGCGGTGCATTTCGGGAACAGGTCCATATACTTAAAAAAATAAAATAGAATAGAATAAATAACAGAAAAAGCTGCAGCAGTTTACTTGAACGCCTTTACTTTTCACAGCAAGATTTATTTATATGCAAGTTTGAACACACACACACACACACACACACACATATATATATATATATATATAGTTTGCATATTGATATATAAATGATATTGTACACGAAGTAACTCGTGAGCACGTTATGTTCTCGTTGTAACGGCAAACCATGAGGATGCTGATGCTTCTATTTAAGCAGGGAGATGACACATAGCGTAACGGTTACAAGCGTTGGTTCCCTAAGCTTCTAAGGAGACAATCATCTAGTGGTTGCAGGTTCAATCCTGACTGCAGGCGATTAACAATACAATGAATCAGAACTGGTGACCCTCGTGGATTCAATAAAGGACGTAGTTAGAAGTTCCGTGAAGGTTCCCGTGTTCGACAAACACCTGAAGAAGGCCGAAGGACATATCGGCTGAAACGTTGTGGAAATAACAATAACGATGAAGACAATAGTCCGAAAACCCTTAATAATAAAAATCATCAAGCTTCGTCTCAGAAATTTAAACAACTAATATATATATATATATATATATATATATATATATATGTATATAAGAATAGAAATTGGAAAAACAGGACTGATATTAGGGATAAATTTTGTGTCAGTTACTAAACTTAACACTGGAGTGGAAGTATAAGGTACCTAATAAGAATCGAACGTATGAACAATTGTCAGCTGGCCAAGCTCGCCAACCATTGCACCATGTAAGTTCACACACTTTAGCCCTAACCCTATTCAGCATCAGAAGACAGATAAAGAATTACAATACAGACGCGAAAACAAATAAATAAGGAAGAAAAAAAATAAAAAGCTTCTAAATATATTTTGATTGCTTTCTATTCTCCAACGTGCACACACACACATACACACACACACACACACACACATATATATATATATATATATATATGAAAGATATAAAAAAAATTCCAAAGCAAATACAATTCGGTTTCGCTCTCATAAATACATCACAAATTCTCAACTGATAACAATTATTTGATTAACTCGCTGGAGAAATGTCTCCTGGCGGGACTGTTTCAGGTAAACGCTTTCTGACAATAACTGGCCGATCAAAGAACTTAGTATTGGCAACAACCCAAATGATACTTTCCTGCTTACTTGACCTGATTTCCTATGCAAAAATCTCCAAACCAAATCGTTAGGGCTATATATATAGAGAGAAAGACAGTGGAAGATATATTTATATAAATATATATATATATATAGACAGACAGACAGATGAATATATATATATATATATATATATATATATATATATATATATATATATATATATATATATTGAGAGAGAGCCAGAGAGACACACAGACAGAAGAAGATATATATATATATATATACAGGCAGACAGACAAAGGAAGATATATATATATATATACATATATATATATATATATATATATATATATATATACAAGGAGCACACAATAAGTTTCCAGATTTTTTTCGTATGGGCACTTTTATTGATAGTACACACATGAAACTCTAGTCCCCTTCGAAGTAATCTCCTCTGGCTGCAATGCGCTTGTTGTAACGTTCCAACAACTTCTGGAAGGCCCCATAGAAGTCCTCTTGTGTGAGCGTGTCAATGACCTTCGTCACAGCCTCTTTCATCTCCTCAGTTGTCTCATAACGACAGCTTCTGAGCTTAGGGAATAAGCAAAAGTCACAGGGAGCAAGATCTGGAATATAGGGAGGCCGAGGAACTGTCTTGATGCCAATCTTGGTCAAATAGTCTGTGAAAAGGATGGAGTTGTGGACTGGTGCATTGTCCTGGTGGAAATGCCACTGACCCGATTTGAAGAGTGCTGGCCTCTTCCGACGTAATATCTTCCTGAACTCCTTAAAACCTCAACATAGTAACCCTAACCCTAACCCCAACCTTAACCCTTTGGCCAATCAACTCTGATGTATTGACTTCCTTACTCCTCCCACACCTCTCATCATCCCTCACAGACTCTCTGGCTTTCTTGAATCTCTTATGCCACTCAAAAACTGATGCTCGATTCATGCAAGATGGTCGAAAAGCTGTCTGAAGTATTCCATACGTTTCTGTGGCATTTTTTCCAAGTTTAAAACAGAATTTTATTGCATATTGTTCTTCTAAAGTGTCCTCACGTCCAGATTGCATTTTCGAAATTTACCAGCTGTGATAATCAGGCTTTAGTAGGGTGTATTCCAATTGCTACTGTAGCTGTTGATTTGAACCTGAAATCTTAAAAATTGGTCAGTCATCTCATAAGATGTATAGCAATAACATAGTGAATTTTCAAGATTCTAAAAGAATTTTAAATGCCTGTACAAAAAAGTCTGGAAATCTATTGAAGGCACTAGTATATATATATATATACAAAATAAAAGTAAGTAAAATGCTTGAGATGAGGCGATGTTTATTATTATAATCAACAAATTGCGGACAACTCTACTTTTTTTCAAGAGCTTTTGTCATAATCGGTAACTTTGCAGGAATTCCGAACATGAATTTTTATTTGAATCTCAAGTAGGTCGGGTAGACTGTCTTCATTCCGTTGTCCACGCTTTAGGGGTATCTCGCCCAACCACTTTTTGTCTTTTTCACTGCTATTGAAACAGAGATTGAACTTACAACCTCCAGATGGTAGTGTCCTGCCATATTTGACTTGACACCTTAACGCACTCAGCCATGTGCTCAGTTCAGACTGGATTTATAAACCTAATATATCAGTTGTCAGTCGAGTCTTAATAGTCATATCTATTTCTGGGGTTATCTGTTCCCTCCTTCCTAATAACAGACTCCAAGTTTGAATTGATCTCCAGAATGGGCCAACACAAGAGGTCCTTATGTGCTGATTCCAATATTGTTCACTATCATTCTCATTTCACAGTACAAGGGCTGATGACCTTCCTTTTCTTCCATATGTTGATCAGGTATACCTGATTTTGTCGTCTCTCCTCAGACTACGGCTTTTTGATGTTCTTTCAATCTTATCTTTAAAAGATGGTGAGTTCAACTTTAAATTCAATGCCAAAACTTCATGGGATGGAATACATACAGGAAGTACCCGAGGTGTTATGATTATTGTTGTAGGAACATGGCGTCACGAGTTCAAATCTTCGACGGGTCTGATTGTATTTCACATAAAAAATAATCCCTTAAGGGAAGGTATGAATCCAATTAGTCTCTCTCCAGCTATGGGTAAATAGTAGGGGAGACTGAGTTCTTTAGCCTTGATAAGGCAACCAGTCTAGGAGAAGTGAAACTCTGAAATCAAGCCTGTTAAAATTTCGCTTAGAAATTGACCATGTATCACATCGTCTGTGCGGAGGGGTTCGGTAAATACATACGTACAGCCCTTGGTTCTATTCTCCTATGGGAGACTTGATTCTAAATGTCTTCCAAGTGTTGACCGGCTTCTGAGTAATATCCTGGAGTTATACGGACCATCTATCCTTTCTATTTTTTTAGAAATGCCTCTAACATTGGGTATGCAAACCATAATAATATTCAAACAAAGAATCAATTTCGGAATTCCCGAAAGGTTACCTATTAGGAAAAAGGCACTAGAAGAAGGCCGGAGAGTACGGTGACCGAAATGTAATGAGTATGCAATGAAGATGAGTATAGCAGTCTGTAATGTGTAGATAATAATAATGATAGTAATAATAATAATAATAATAATGAAAATTAATAATTGATAAAAATTGATAATTGGTAAAATGCAAGTTAGAAGCGTTGAATAAAAAAGAGTTCAATGCGACTATGGTTACAAAATCTTAAATATCAAAATTATATTCTCGTTGAGTCTGTTACTCAAAGTTTCGTGTAGAACCCTTATGCCATTGGGAAAGGCACGAATCAATCTCTTCTAGTTGGGTAGACTCGGTTCTTTACCCATGACACGACAACCAATTTAGGAGAAGGAAAACTTTCAATTAAAAACTGGAGAAATGTTGTTCGTAGAATCTGTGGCAAATTAGTGTCCTAATCTTCTGCTCTCAGCTCATCTTAAAAGTGTGGCTGGTTCTACAAAAGCTTTTGACGCTCGAAACAAATCACATGTGTCAAAAGTCAAGCGATTCATATCTGGAATGCTATACGTCATATAAACAGTAGAGACTTGTTAAAAATCATTGCTCCATTCACTTAATTACACTTTCTACATTTCGTTGGAACGAAAATTATCGTATGTACCCGTGTATAGGTCGAATTATGAAGACTCAATTTTTATGCAAAATGGCGTCACGCTATAAAAGTTGAAATGAAAACATAATAGGAACGATTAATAGCTTCAAAAATTAATTCCATCGGTTAATATCACTATAAATCGTATTTTGATCAACGCACAAGATCGACTCATACACGTGTATTCATGGTACTATTTTTCTTTTTAAGCTCCAACACAAAGAGTCAATAACCTGAAAATCTTTAAACGGGGATAAAAGTTTAGATATATCGATTAAGTTGGATTATCACTCGTCGTGCAATAATAAAACAAACGCGGATTATCTAGTTTGAAAAACAAAAACTCTCTACCCCGGGTGGATTAAATAGATGAATTGCAAAATGGAGCCGTGCGTGAATAACATAGGACAACAAAGATTTTGCTTCTGGGGTAAAAGCGCCTTGTTTTCAACTAAATCGAGCCTGCTTATTCCGAACACGTGATAAAATTTGATCTGGCACGTCATGCTTTCCAACAATAGACAGCATATGCCACTGATAATTCTTCCTTCAACGCCTCCACATTAAACCGAGGAAGAAATTCGTAAACGCAATCACACACGATTACAGTGTATTCCATTCTATGCTGAAGTCAGTTGAACTTACTATGGTCTCCAAATATATACAATACAAAAGTACTTTTACAGCAAATTTATACTAAAGACAAAATTGGAATATCAGTTTTCTAAGAGTCAATATAATGATGAATTCCATAAAAATTTTAAACATGTCAACACTTCATACTTCGTTGCAATATCAATGTTTTAATTATCAATGAATTAACAAAGTTCATAATCATTTTAAACTTAGTTATAATATCAATGTTTAAAGAGGCAATCTATTAAAGTTCATTATCATTTTAAACATTATCTCAAATAGATCTATTTGACCCATGAATGGGGCCCTGAAAGGTACTACCACTCCATGTCAGAGTTGACACGGGAGTAATGTCAATGAAGGGGTTACTCTACACTCACAAGAGCTCCTCAATCCAAATGAAGTTCCGTGTTGTATGTTGGTAAACGCTTTTTCTGGGAGGTCTTACTCTTCTTCTGAGGACAAAGTCGACGTATTCTAGACCCGATGACTAGATGGGGCTAAAATCTATCTTTAGCTTAGAGAAAAGAAAAGCATAAGTAAGATCATTTATTTTCGATAGACTCGAAATTGCAAAAAATAATGTTTGATAATGAATCCAAATGAACATCGACATCTTATATGATTTAATAATTGATGATCAAACCTTGCAGACCATTGCACGTAAGTTTGATCCTCGTTGGATGTTCTATACTTCTGGTCGAAAGGATAGAAGGTTTTGTTTCTTTGTTTTATGCATATCAACCTTAATTTCAAAACCATACTCGTAGAGGAACAATAGAAGTACTATTTAACTCATAGCAAACAGGGTAGAGGGGTTCATACTTTTAAAAAGGGCATTAGTCCAAAAGTAAACGCAACTTGAGTTTGAACTCACTTATCATAATGTCACAGCCCAGCACTTTAATCCCTACCCTACTGGAACTCCTAAAAGGATAAAATGGATGACACTAAACTCAATATGGTTGTGAGGCTCCAGTTCTGGTGCTCTGGGGACTGCAGAGTGCCTCGTCATTGCCATTATGCAGAGGTCAACTCTGACCCAGAGTGGTAGTACCTTTTAAGGCCCTATCTATGAATCTAAAAGATTTGTTTGAAAATAATCAGTATTGAATAGGAATATTTGAAACCACACAACTGCGTGCAAACAAATGATTATTATAGACAAAAAAAGTAGGATTTTAAAAAATGATCGCAGTGGGACATTAATAAATATAAATAGTTATGATTAAAATCAAATTTGAATCAAATTACGGCATTAAATAACCCATAAGGGATTGACTTACTGTTAAATAAACCAAACCAAAAAATAAACTTAAAGAACGCTATGTTTTCGTTAGATTAGTTTGGTTCGGTTTTACGGCATATCAACCCTTGTAGGCTATTTAATGCCAAACACTGTTTATACATTAAACACTGTTTATATATTAAATATATATGATTTGGTTTGGTTGAGTTTTATGGCATATCAAACATTGTAGGTTATTTAATGCCAAATCCTCTTAATATATATATATATATTAAATATATATGATTTGGTTTGGTTGGGTTTTATGGCATATCAACCATTGTAGGTTATTTAATGGCAAATCCTCTTAATACATATATGTTAAATACATATGATTTGGTTTGGTTGGGTTTTATGGCATATCAACCATTGTGGGTTATTTAATGCCAAATTCACTTTATACATATATATTAGATATATATGATTTTTAAACTCATGTTGTAGACAACATTTTAAAACCAGCCTGAACTCATTTTTTCTATACATAATCAAATAGTTTCAAGTATTGCTACATAACAAACACAATTTAACATCAGTCATTTGTTTGTGCACAAAGTTTGTAAGTAATTTTCTTTTTAAATGAATTAGAACTAACTTATTTGTACACTATTATTCCTACACAGTTAAATGGTTTCAACTATTGCAATTTAACGCTTATAATTCTTTTCGATATTATTCATTTGTTTGCAGACAGTCAAGTGGTTACAAGTATTGCTATTTAACACTAATTTTATTTAATTCATTTAATTTATTTGCACACAGTCAAATGGTTCCAACTATTGCTATATAAACCGATGATTTAATTTAGGCACACAGTTAAACATTTTCAAGTATTCATATTCATCACTAATAATTCTATTTAACATTACTTATTCGTTTGCACACTTGAATTATTTCAAGTATTGGAAAGAATTACTAAAAATTCAACTAAGCATTAGTCATTTGTTTACACACAGTTTAAATATCAAACAGTTTTATTTGACCCATAGATAGGATCCTTTAGGTGCTATCACTCCGAGTCAGAGTGAAGCAATGCCATTGAAGAGGTAATCCATATTTCCCAAAGCTCCAGGAACTAGAGCCTTACCATCAGATTGTTTAATGTCATGCCTGGGACATTCTGCAAAGGTGCAGTCCGCCTATTCTACAGCCATTGTCGACTTGTTTGGTTTTCATTAGAGTTACTTAGAGAAATTGCTTTATAAGATTATTTATGCTTCATTTTGGGATGCAAAATTAAAGGGGCAATTCTTGTGGCATAGTAGTCAACGCGCTGAACTACGACATCGTTGTTGGCGAGTTGAAACTGCTGGCGCACTATTGTGGTCACATCCGGATTAATATCTTTGGAAACAAATTCGACCCCACCCCTTATTCTCCCCCAGTTATGAGTTAAATAGTATCACATATGTATATAATCTAGGTAGATTATATTCTCATAAACAAGAAGTGGATAAATAGCGCTTTAAACTGCGGCGCATACTCCTCTTTTGAAGGAGTATCGTCCGATCACATAATCCTCTTGGCAAACTTACGGTTGAGTTTACGTATAAATAAGTAGCAAACAGTCAAAACAATTCGTTACCAGTGATCCTTACTCACCAATAGAGATATAAGTAATAGATATACGATAACTGTAAGAAACAAATTCGATACTCTTTAGGAGATATCTGAAAGACATATTCCGAACGATATGAGAACTTTTTCTCTGCCTATGAGGAAGCAACAGTAGAATGCATACGAACCAAAGTTGACTCCCTTTAGTTTGCGGGGGTGACCAGAAGGCTTTCTTTTCAATAGCTACTACACCAAGGGGTAGGGGAGTGCGCTACTCTTTTCCATAGATTGCTCCACTTTACCCTTCATACGTACCTTATATTGCTGAGTGTTAAGCAAGGAGGTATCAAGTACCATTTTAAAAGTTTTTGGTATGACTCGACCTAGGATTGAACCCAGGTCTTCCAGGTCTTTGGAGAACACTCTACCCTCTAGGCTAATGAGCCGGCTTAGATTCATGCAGAGTTCCAAAGGGGATAGCATAGAAAAAAATCTTTACTTAATAAAAGAAACCCAACAAAAACTTAAGAAAGCCCAGAAACCAACTTATACCTAAAAAAGAGCAATAAATCAGATTCAAGGGCAAATCGATAAGATTTGAGACTCGGCAGAATATAGATAATTAGGAATGACATGGCTGGCAGTAAATGAAGTGAAACCTATCAAAAAATTATTACTAGCCAACCAGACATCAAACTAGGACAATTTACGGAGAAAGAACTTGAAGCAGAATTGAAAAAAATTAAAGACATAAAAGCTGCAAACCTCGATGAAATTCCCACTGAAGTTTGGAAGACAAGGAAACTTTGATGACCTACTCCTTCGATTATGCAGCAGTGTGTATAAACAAAACAATAGAGAAACGGATAAAAGGCTGCGTCCTCATCTTCTTCAAGAAAGGCAACCAAGGAATCAGTAGGAACTAAAAAGGCATAATTGCTATAGCTGCTAAGGTTTATAATTCCATGCTTCTCAATCGTATCCAATCTGAAATTGAAAAAATTCTTAGAAAAAATCAGAACAGCTTCAACAAAATTAAATTTGGCATTAAATAACCCACGAAGGTTGATACGCTATTGAACTAAGAAACCAAACAAATCCATAAATTAAATTTATTAATATATTTGCAAATACTTTGAATATTTGGTTTGGTTTCTTTGTTTAATGGTATATCAACCTTCGTGGGTTATTTAACGCCAAATTTAATGGCGTATCAACCTTCAAAACCATTAAATGACCTTTATCACTAGTGCCACTACTATCCTTGTAGAAGAACAATAGTGATACTAATTAACCCATAGCTGGGAGGGGGCGGTAAGGAAGTTCTCTCTTTTCCCAAGGGTATTAGTTCGAAATTGAACGTAAAAACGCGACTGGAGTTTGAACTCGCTTACTTCGATATCGCAGCTCAGCACGTTAGCCATTACACCATGGTGACTTCCACTTGAATATTTGAACCCTTATTTATTTCTTGATTTGTTTGTTAGAATGATCATTAATTGATTATTGGTTATAAAACTTTAAACTCAGTGCAGAGGGTAGGGGATACAGTCAGCGTATTCGAAGCCCCACAGACAGAGTGTAACATAAGCAGGACACCAAAAGGATAGAAATGGAGATAAAAGGTAGGAAGAATAGTGCCCAAGTAATAACGAGCGTACTAGGAAAATAACCGATGAGTAAGTGGAATTTGCTAGTAAGAAATGACATAAAGGTCGTCATGCCATAAAGGTCGTCATGGAAGGAATGAATTAAGGCCTTTGTCTAACTGTGTACTTAAATGACAGCGGCTGCTGCAACTGATGATAATGATTATGTCTCAAAAACCTGACGCACTCGGACAGTTTTGAGTATCATCGAGCTCAATTTAGTCTAATAAAACTTCATTTGTCTGGATAAAAGACAAAGAGCTTTTTTTTTCAATCTTCCCCAGAGTTATAAGTGAGCCACACCCCATCTTCAAATCAACTGTTATCAGCTTTTTTGTAGTATTGTTATTATTCGCGCATGTCTGCGCACTTTGAGACCATCCTCTTTTTTTTTTTTTATATATTCTGATTTAAAATTCTGCGAGGCTTTCTTTGATTTCTCGAAAATAAGTGAATGATATAACTTTCTTTTTCAGTGATAGATATCACGAATCTTTGTTATTTCTGCGAGGTTATTTTTAATTTTTTTCGACAAACTCTTATAAAAACCCCAAAAGATCACATGATTAAAAAAAAAAAATTTTAGCACGTTTTCTCTGTTATCTGAGAATTTCTGTGCACGCATTTTACCATTGAACACATTGAATTCTCCCCTGGATCTTTGACCTTAACATAATATCATCTACGTTTTTGTGAGGATTATTATTAGAAACTGCTTTGTAGTCGTATATAAAATTAACATTAAAAAAAAACGTTTATTACCACCTATGATATTTGAACCCTTAAATAATTTTATCTTTGTTTTTGGTAGACTTAGCAGCAGATATTCCTATATAAGAAAATGCCACTATGTTTTCTGCATGTAGGAATTGAGTGAAGAACCCAAGTTTTCATACAGGATGTCATTTTGCCAGACTGCCGCTCAGCTGCTCAGTGTAACTGGGTTAAAACAAAAATCGGTTACCAGGACGATGTAACTCTGTTCGGACATTTATATCCATGGGACAGACATTTTGTTTTGGTTTTCAGTGGCAACAATGAAATATGAACCCATTCCCATTCCATATACCAAGATAAAGTCTCGCGTATTTATTGTACTTGATGCATATAAGAATAGATAGATAGATAGATAGATAGATAATGGAGAGACTAAGGATCGTTCCAAGTGCACCAATTACAAATGGAATTACTGTCAACTTTAGGTTCCACAATTTCTTCTCTTTTCGTTTTCTTTCATTTTCACTTATTAGTATTATTACTCCTTTGTGAGTTTTTCACACCAGTGGCAGGTTCTTATTTTGGTTGACAATCATTTGGTCTGTTCGTCTGGCTTTTTTTAGATGATCCGTCTATATCTCAAAATCCTAAAGAACTTTGTACGTCTCATTCTCTAGGACGGATTCAGGCTTGTTCATATACCATTTAATCGTATGGTCAAATTTAAATTTCTTGCATTATTTCCAGTGGATCACCTTCACCACTTTTGCTTATTATCATTATTATTATTTGTTCTCCTCTTCTGCAGAAGATTGCAACTGTGACAGACTGATAACTAACGATAGTAGAGAAGACGCACTGACGTACATTTTGAAAATTGATTCATTCAACAGATACGGAAACACGTCACCTGCTTATATACAGACACCTTAGACTCGCACAAAAGCAATAATATACTTGCGCGCCGATATGTGTGTGTGAGTGTGTGAATTCAGGGAACAAAGGATAGATTCTTGTACATACATCTGAATATAGGAGGCATATATACAAATATATTTTTATTTATTTATATTTATTATATCTATAATATTTTAAAGTGATATGCTATCATATTGACACAGAGACTTTTAGACAATCTTGAGAGGGTGTTCTGCATATGCTATAATGAGTTTAATGAAAGCATCCCTAGTTATTTTTGAATTATACATACAAACCATACAAAAGAAAAGGAACTTCTTTCTGTGAGTATATATATATATATATATATATATATATATATATATATATATATATATATATATATATATTAATAAAATAGGTTTGCTATATTTGTAAATAAAGAATGTTCCAAATCAGAGATAGAGCATATGTAGATATAATTTAGGATACTGTGGCAGTCAACAACGCTTGATAACTGTCAATATATGATCACTAAACAAAGGGATATATATATATATATATATATATATATATATATATATATATATATATATATAATGTCATCGACAGACTGTTTCGTTGTATCACAACTCTTCACAGTTGCTAGACACGCGAGATGCTTCGAGCTGGGATCGAATCCCGGTTGACTTTACGTCAGTCGGATATCTTACCCAAGAAATATCGTCATTCTCTGCTTTACTGAAGGAATTTTTTCGTATTTCTTTTTACATATACATTATCGGCTGCCGGGAGTGCTCAATTCATGAGAAGAAATATATATATATATATATATATATATATATATATATATATATATATATATATATATGTGTGTGTGTGTGTGTGTGTGTGTGTGTGTGTGCGTGCTTATAACAAGAAATTCTTTTTTAAACACTTTTAAATAAACGACTTTTAAGCAAAATAGAAAAATTATCAAACCATTTAGAATAAAAAAAAAAAATAGTAAACTTTGTTACATTATATAGCAAGCCACTTGATGTTTGTTCCCTGCCTTATCATTTATTAGATATATTTATATTAAAGGAATGTTATCATACACAGAGTTTAAAAGGATAAGAGTTAGATTTATTGCCTGATGTACTCTTCAGCGAAAAGAAAAGATCTTTTGTCTCATGCTGCTTGTGCCAAAGGGTCTAATCAAATACCATTTCAGGCAGGAAGAATCCGTTGATTTGGCTGGTAAATTTTACATAGAAGAGAACCCGGACAAACAAACAAACACAGCAAGTATATATATATATATATATATATATATATATATATATATATATATATATATATATATATATAAATTTTGGAATGCTAAGTACATCCTAAAAATTCGAAAAAGAACGTTATTGATGAAAATAGAAAGTGTTAAAACTTTCTCATCTTTTTCGTTTCATTTAATAACTCACACACCCTGATGAAGGTAAAAAAACGAAACGTTTAACGCTGCAAATAATGCTATAAATAAAATAATTCTCTGAAGACCTTGTATTTTTTCATGCTCGTACATTTTCATATATATATATATATATATATATATATATATATATATATATATATATATATATATAAGTAATTTGACTTATAATATTTTTGTAGTTATTTATTTTTGAATTGTTCTAAAACACGTTTTGATCTTAGGTCATCGTCAGGAGAAAAGTTTATAAGAATTTTTTTTCCGAAACTTTGTAAAACAGTTTTTAGAAATGTTGGTATGCTATAAGAGAAGCGACTAAATAAAAAAACGGCAGATTATGAAGGATATCAATTTGTCGAATAAAATTGATGTGTGTGTGTATGTGTGTGTGTGTGCGTGTGTGTGTGTGTGTGCGCGCGCGCGCGCTGGCTCAAAACCTTCAATAAAAACAATATCTATCTATCTGTCTATCTATCTATCTATCTATCTATCTATCTATCTATCTATCTCAGCTGTCGACCTAAGACAGACTTTCTAATAAAAAGGCAAAAACAAATTAAAGCGAGTTCAATCTCCCCCCCCTCTCTCTCTCTTAGGGTGTGTTCCCGGTGAGTAATGGATAACGTGTAGGATTGTGAAACCGTTGTAAGCGAGTTAGAACTGAAGTCAGGATATTATGTTCACTTTCAAACTAATACCCTTCGGAGAGGTATATATATATATATATATATATATATATATATATATATATATATATATATATATATATATATGTGTGTGTGTGTGTGTGTGTGTGTGTATCCCCCTTCATCCAACTAACTATGGGTTAAATAGCACTTCTACTGTCTTTCTAGAAGGATTTTTTGTCATTGAATATCCCTCGAAGGTTGATATGGCAATCAAACAAAATTATCTAACCATATATATATATATATATATATATATATATATATATATATATATATATATATATACGAGGTGCATACGATAAGTTTCCAGTCTTTTTTCGTATGGGCATTTAAAATTGTCGTAGACTCTTGAAAATTCAGCATGTTATTGCTATCCATCTTATGAGATGACTGACCAATTTCAGCTTCAAATGAACCGCTAAAGCAGGAATTGGAATACACCCTATTAAAGCCTGATTGTCAAAATTTCAAAAATGCATTCTGACACTTTAGAAGAACGATATGCAATAAAATTCTGCTTTAAACTTGGAAAATATGCCACAGAAACGTATGGAATGCTTCAGACTGCTTTTGGAGCATCTTACATGAATCGAGCATCAGTTTTTGGGTGGCATAAGAGATTCAAGAAAGGCAGGAAGTCTGTGAGGGGTGATGAGATGTGTGGGAGGAGTAAGTAAGTCAATACACCAGAGGTTTTACGTTCACACAAGAGGACTTCGATGGGTCCTTCCAGAAGTTATTGGAACGGTACAACAAGTGGATTGCAGCCGGAGGAGATTACTTCAAAGGGGACTAGAGTTTCATGTGTGTGCTATCAATAAAAGTGCCCATACGAAAAAAGTCTTGAATACACACACACACACACACACACACACACACACACACACACACACACACACACACACACACACATATATATATATATATATATATATATATATATCTGTATATGCTATGTATATTTAGGGCATGACTCTCCACAGATTCCTTTGTTGTTATTTACAAAATTTTGTTCAGTACACTAATTGTTTGCAGTACCTGTCCAACTAAATTGGTCACCTATTTAAGCATTGAACATTTATGAACTGCAATAAAAAAGAAGCTAGGTCTCTTGATTTTCTTCCTTTGGTGGCCGGAGACATGAGGAGATAAGCAGTAGGGTGGACAAAGAGCGATTGAACCATTCGAAGAAATAGGAAGAACTGATTCCTACCAGAAAGAAAAATCTACCTTGCACACTTTGTTCGTTAGCCATTTTCACATACTTCCATCGCCTCAAAAACTGGACAGAACAAATAAAACAAATGAAGCGTTTGACATTTGAGGCGAGTTGCGTTTTTGTGTGTTCCCCTCCCCCATCAGACGATCAACATTCACCGAAACAGTAGTTGTCGAGGAATAAGCTACATTTAAAAAAAAACACAATGTGAATAAGTCTTCAGTCCTAAGGAAGATTTCTGAGTCACCCCTTATTCCTCTAATCAGTGTCCTAGCGACTATTTCCTGTTCCCCAAAACCATAATAAATCTTCGCGGTAGCCATTTTGGAAATGTTGAGAACATACTCTAGATTATGACTAAACAACCGAAGGCAGTGTCAGTTAGAGACTGCAAATACTATTTAAAGGGTTGGGAACAATATCTTTGTCAGTGAGTTGTTTTTCTAAAGGAAACTATTTTAAATAATATATACTGAGAGAAAATAAAATTACAGCTCCCTCTACATGTGTTTCTGGTCAAGGGTCTTTGTGGTATGGGGGACTAAAATGCTGGACTGCAACCTTGAAGTTAAAGAGTTCAAACTCCAATCCTGAAATTACCTTCACTTTCGGATTATTGCTTTTGGGAAAGATATAAAACGTATTTTCCCGAGCAATTGGGTAAATAGTATCACTGCTGTTGTTCTACATAGATGGATTTGGCATTAAATAACATTAAGGTTGATAGGCCATTAAACAAAGAATCAAAACGAAACGTGTTTCAATTTAATGAAGATTACATTTACAGGTAATGTAGATGTGTTATAGCAAATGATCACAAATACAGATCAATACAGATCAATATCAATATCAGATAAAAAAAAATTGGGGTATATCAATAGCATAACCTCTCGATTGATACAGTGTATGTCCTCTTTAGTTGTTTGATATTGTCTGTAATCTCGTAGAATATTATAGATGATCTAATGGTGTTATTACGACACCAGATGTCAAAAGACCTTTATTTATTTTTTTCAGAATATATACAACTTTCTAGCTTGCACATATTGCGACCATATGAAAATCGGCATCTATCTTTCAGGTTATTGCCGTTTTATTTTCTGTTTGAGTATATATTTTATCTGAAATATATATATATAGATAACATCCCTGATTAATTTTCGTCTAAGACAAATATACGAAAATGTTATTTTTAGTGCAACATTATATAATACGTTATACAATTTTATTTTCAGTTACACTTTTTCGATACGGTAGATTTTTTAAAAACAAATAACACCTAATAACATATTTCGATTGCATATTTTTCATAATAAATAATAAAATCTTGGTATTGAGAAAACTAACTTTTTATTTAAAAATTTGGTCGCAGCTTCCTTATTTACGGGATATATATATATATTGTCATCCACAGACTGGCTGTTACGTTGTATCACAATTCTTCAGTGTGGCTAGACACGTTGGACGCTTGAAGCTGGGATCGAAACCCGCCCAACTTTACGTTAGACTTAGACCGCTCGGCCAACAAGCGTACCACGTCAGCTAAGGAATTATAAGGTATCAAATAGCAGCAGCAGCGTTCGTTTGTTTACATTTTATACCTTATCGGATACCAGAGTGCTCAATTCGTTCGAAGAGCTTTGCATCATGCGTGCGGCAGCCGTAAATTCCTTCGCCACAGTGCTCAACCCCCATGGGCGAGCGTATGTAGTTTTGTTCGTCGTTCGCTCAACCGCATCTCACATAATAATCGAGGGGATGCCAATCTGTGAAGTTGGGGGGGTAGATGTTTGGTGTAGTGTGGTATAATGTGGTGTGGTTGCAGTCAAGACTGGGTTCCGCTTATGTAGTGTGGCGCAGAGTCATGTTGTCAGACGTTTTGTCTTCCAGCAGCCAGCATCTATATCTAGAACAGCACTATCTCTTCTAGACACTTGATATAGAGCTCCTTGTTGGGTCTGAGAATCCACATGGAAAGAGAAATAGAGTCATAACGATATCAATACCAATGACCACTCTAGACACCATGATGTGGACTGGGTATTTGCTTTTCATCATTATCAGCTCATCTTGTTGGGACAAAGCAAGTCAACGGTTGTTATGTGAATTCACCATCTGATCCTAGTTGAGATTTTTCTCTGAAAAAGCAAAGTATGGTCGGTTGGCAGGGATGATTCAGTTTTTTCAAAATTTTTCAGTGTGGTCTTTTTCATGTCCGTCATGGTTTGTGTGAGAAATACCGAATATTTTCATGTTCTACCTACCTAATAATAAATCAGACACTCCCATCTTCATTGTTATGGACCTGATCGTTGTTAATCATGGCTTGGATCTTACCAACAATTTCGGAAGTTCTTATCAAAACAACCCGAGCAGCCGTACCATTGGATTCGTCTAGCTCTTTTAGATCCTCTGCGCTACACTCCGATCGACAAACATTCTGATGGTTTGGTTTCTTTGTTTAATGGCATATCAAACTTTATAGCTTATCTAATGCCAAAGCCATTCTCCTAAAATAACAGTAGTAGTACTATTTAACCCATAGCTGGGATGATAAGGGGGTTCATACCTTTGGCAAGGGTATTTGCCCTAAATTGACCGTAATAGCACGACCAGAGTACGAACTCGCTTACTACGATTCCGCGGTCTATCGCTTTAACCATTACACTACGAGGAGACCCCCAAACTTTCTAAAATATTGGTGCTGATGCTTCAGTTATAAATGAAAAGCAGTACGGCATACCGTTTCTAAATTTCTGGAGCATTGATTTGTATCATGGGGCTGATTTCTTCACAGACAGAGCCCAAGTTTGCTGCATAGTAGACAAAAACGAAAGCAAAGTAGATGCGTGAAATTAATTATTCAAAATGACGACAATTTACCCATCACACCTTATATATATATATATATTGTCATCCATAGACAGACTGTTTCGTTGTATCACAACTCTTCAGTGTTGCTAGACATGTAGGTCGCTTGAAGCTGAGATCGAAACCCGCCCAACTTTAAGTTAGACTTAGTATCAGACCGCTCAGCCAACACGCTTACCATGTCAGCTAGCGAAAACGCATAGAGAAAAAGCTAGATGGGAATTACCCGAGAATGTTACGTGTTATTTTGAATAAATATTGATGTAGTCCCTCATAAAAAAGTAGCTATAAGGCCACTTCCCTCCCATCCCCCAAAACCATTCAAGTAATTTGAATAAGACACGCAGAACATTGCTGGAGAAACAAGTAGAACTCATAAGTGATGTTTTTCTATGGACCCCTACACACTGATTTGCCAGTGTTGGGTGATCAGCAAAAATGTACTTACATCAGCTCTGAACGAACTCTAGACGTAGTCGGGAAGACATACCGGGAGCAATGGATAATAGGGATGGATAAAGACAGAGAATCAGGTAAATCCGTGCTGTCAGCGCAACTGTTATATATATATATATATATATATATATACAAAATTTTTATATACACGCACTGAATTCACACACACACACACACACACACACACACACACACACACACACACACACACACACACACACACATATATATATATATATATATATATATTCCAATTTGATCCTATGCTTATACGTAATGCGTTGCTGTAGTGCAAAATGAGAAGTTATATATATATATATATATATATATATATATATATATATATATATATATATATAACTTCTCATTTATCTGATCAAAGTGCACTACAGCAACGCATTACGTATAAGCATAGGATCAAATTGGAATATACATATATATATATATATATATATATATATATATATATATATATATATGTGTGTGTGTGTGTGTGTGCGTGATTATTTTGTTTGATCTTCAGCATCTTTTATATACCCCTAAATATACCCCTTATACACTCTTAGAAAAAGACCCCCACCCTTGCTACAGTTTCCCCCATACACACATTTCCGCAAATATGCAAATACCTATGAAATGAACACATACCGGAAAATATTAGATAAGAAATGAGAAAGTAAAAAAAGATCTTTTTCCCGAAATGTACAACAGATATAAAATAAACGAAATATGTGACAGCATATTTCTTTTTTTGTGTGTGTGTGTGAATGTATGTAGGTATGCATTTCGTGAGGAAGTTGAGGAAGATAAGGCTGGGTGTGATGTTGTGGGTTAGAGTAAGAATGGCGGTGAGTGGTCACGTGCCAGATGCTGTCGTTGAAATTGATTACGTCACATGGATGCGATCATTATGACACAAGGACGCTCGAGAGAAGAAGAAGAAATGTGGGACCGGAAGAAGAAGAAGAAGAAGAAGAAGAAGAAGAAGAAGAAGAAGAAGAAGAAGAAGAAGAAGAAGAAGAAGAAGAAGAAGAAAATAATTTTAGGAGGCTAGAACAGAGAAAAAAAGAAGACTAAAAAAAGGTTTGGTTTGTTGGATATTATGGCATATCAACCTTTGTAGGTTATTTAACGCCAAATCCATTTTTATGTAAATAATCTGTTCTATTGAAAACAATTCAGTTTAGCATAAGTACACAGTTTAATTGTCAAAAACATTTCTATTTCAAACTATTCAAGCAGTTATATGTAACAATTCAATAAGTGTAAATACAGATTTAATATCGAAAAAACAGTTCAATTTCAAATTGTTCAGTTTAGCATAAGCACGCAGTTTAAATGTAAGTACGGTTTAATTGTCAAAAACATTTCTATTTCAAGCAATTCAGTTTAATCAAGCAATTCAGTTTCGCATAAGTATGCCGTTAGTTCTATTTAACCCATAGATAGGGCCATCTCAGTTGCTACCACTCCGGGCCAGAGTGGACCTGGGAGCGATGGCAACGAAGGGGTAAAAAGAGTAAAAACGATAAAAGGAAAATGAGTCAAAAAATGAACGGTGGTAAAAAAAAAAACAGTGGTAAAAAGGAAAAAGTTAAAATACAAAAAACCTAAAAACGGAAAAGACAACAAAAAGCGTTGTAAAAAGATTGAAATGAAATTAGAAAAAGAATGAGGTAAAAGATGAAAAGGCGGTAAAAGAAGAATGAGGTAAAAGATGGTAAGAATGAAAAAGCGGTAAAAGGAGTATGAGGTAAAAGATGAAAAGGCGGTAAAAAGGAAAAAGCGGTAAAAGAAGAATGAGGTAAAAGATGAAAAGATGGTAAGAATGAAAAAACGGTAAAAAGAGAATGAGGTAAAAGATGAAAAGGCGGTAAAAAGGGAAAAAAGAGTATAAGAAAAAGAATGCGGTAAAAGATGAAAAAACGGTAAAATTGAAAAAGCCGTAAAAATGAAGAAGGAGTATGAGGTAAAAGATGAAAAATTGGTAAAAAGGAAAGCGAGGTAAAAGAAGGATGAGGTAAAAGATGAAAAAGCGGTAAAAGATCAAAAGATGATAAAATAATAAAGTAAAAAGATGGAAACGAAAAAAGAAAGAACGAGGCAAGGAAAGGTAAAAATGGTGGTAAAAAAGAAAAGAAGCGGTAAAAAGAATAATAGGAGGTAATAGATAAAGGAAAGCGATATACAAATGTTGTTTTTAAAGGAATGAATTAGCAAAAAAAAAAGTGAAAAAAAAGAAAAAACAAGTTAGAAGAAAGAAAATGTGCTAAAAAGCGATGAAACGTCAGTTGTGACATTGAGATTTGAATGTTAAAAGCATTAGAAGTGAAAAAAGAAATTGGAATCCATAAATGAAAGATGAAGAAAGGGAAAATATTCAGAAAGGCGGGAAACTGGGGTCGGTGAAAAGTGTTATTAGTTGGATGAGGAATCAAACATATAGAACAAAGAAAATAGAGAGAGAGGGGGGGAGAAAGAGGGAGAGAGAGAGAAAGGTAGATAGACAGACAGAGAGAAGTGGTAAAGACAGATAGAAGCAGAGAAATTGATAAAGAAAAAAGACAGATTCGTCAAGAGTATGTGTGTGTGTGTGTGTGAGAGAGAGAGAGAGAGAGAGCGGGGGGTTGGACAGACAGAAAGAAGTGTGGAAGACGGAAACAGAGAAATTGAAAAAGAAAACAGATACATCGAAAGTGTATGTGTGTGTGTGTGTGTGTGTCTGTGAGAGAGAGAGAGAGAGAGAGAGAGAGAATAAGAAGTTGTGGGTCATTAATATATACTATAAGTAATTTGATTAGAGGTGGGAAGAAAACATAAAAAAGAAGTTGGGAAAGTAAGCGAAAGAGATAAAAATACAAGGAAAAAAATAGACAGAAGGAGAAATGGCTTATTTATTGGTATTATCCATATAAAGGAATTTGATTATATAAAAGTTAGATAATACATAGATAGTAAAAAGCGATACACAGATATGGACTGACTAGTATCTATCTATCTATCTATCTTATAATAGTTGATGTCTGATGAATGAGTAAAGCATGAAACCCAGGGTCACTGATGTCACCATGTGATATATATATATATATATATATATATATATATATATATATATAGGAACAGAACGAGAAAGAAAGAAAGATACTCACAAATCCAAGAACTGGTGGATATCTAACTATATACAGGGATCATTAAATAAGTTTCCTGACTTTTTCGTACGAGCACTTTTATTGATAGTACCGACATGAAACTCTAGTCCCCTTAGAAGTAATCTCCTTCGTCTGCAATGCACTTGTTCTACCGTTCCAACAACTTCTGGAAGGCTCCATGGAAGTCTTTTTGTGTGAGCGTGTCAATGACCTTCCTCACAGCCTTTTCATCAACTCAATTGTCTCATAACGACAGCCTCTGAGCTTAGGAAATGACCAAAAGTTACAGGGAGCAACGTCTGGACTCGAAGGAGAGTGAGGAACTGTTTTGATGCCCATCTTGGTCAAATAGTCTGTGAAAAGGATGGAATTATGGACTGGTGCATTGTCCTGGTGGAAATGGCACTGAGCCGATTTGAAGAGTGCTGGCCTCTTCCGACGGAATCTCTTTCTGAACTCCCTTAAAACCTCAACATAGCAACCCTAACTCTAATCTAAACCCTTTGGCCCATCAACTCAGGTGTATTGACTTCCTTACTCCTGCCACATCTCTCATCATCCCTCACAGACTCCCTGCCTTCCATGAATCTCTTATGCCGCTCAAAAACTGACGCTTGATTCATGCAAGATGGTCAGAAAGCAGTCTGAAGCATTCCATACGTTTCTGTGGCATGTTTTCCAAGTTTAAAACAGAATTTTATTGCATATCGTTCTTCTATTTTGTCAAATTGCATTTTTGAAATTCACCAGCTGTGACAATGAGGCTTTAGTTGGGTGTATTCCAATTCTTGCTGTAGCTGTTCATTTAAACCTGAAATCATAAAAATTGGTCACTCATCTCATAAGATGTATAGCAATAACATAATGAATTTTCAAGAGTCTACAAAAATTTTGAATGCCTGTACAAAAAAGTCTAGAAACTTATTGAAGGCTCCACGTATCTTTCTTTATATAACAATATATAAATGAAGTTTGTTGGTTATCGTCGTAGGAAATAGACGCGGCGACCTGAGTTCAAATCCTGGACGAGCATATGTGCATTTCACACTGGGCTTATAACTTTGGAAAAGACATGAAGTATTCTCCCTCCATCTATAGTTATATAGTAGGGCAGACTAACTGTTTAACCATGGCATGGCAACCGATCTAGAAGGAAAACTCAAAATTCAAACCTGTTAAACTCCGCTTAAATTTGACCTTGAGTCGTATCCCATTCGTTCGGAGAGTTAGGTATATATATATATATATATATATATATAGAGAGAGAGAGAGAGAATGAGAGAGAGCGGCAGGTAGAAAGAAAGATGCAATCGATAGAGACTGGGTGGTGAAAAAAAGTACCTATTTTATCTGATAAATATTTATAAATATTCATTTTCAGTATAATTTCACTTCTTATCTAGCTACATATATATATAGTGAGAGAGAGAGAGAGAGAGAGAGAGAGAGAGAGGAACAATGAGTGTGGAGAAAGCAATGGATAGAGACAAGAGAATTAAAAGAACATTAGAATTCTGGAGAAAGAAGCTGTTTCAGATGGAATTAAAGAAAAGCCTAAAAAGTGAATAATCACGCAGAGAGAGAGAGAGAGAGAGAGGAAATGTCAAAGGTTAACCCGAAAGCACTCGGGTCGTATTATCAATTAGGTTAATTACTTTTAAATTCCTGATATCAGCAAGACGGAAGAATTGTCATGTCAAATAAGAGTTTTTTTCTTTTTTTTTTTTTTTAGATTTAATTTCACCTGTTAATTTAGAAATTTAAAATGCTAAAAAGAAAGTTCAGCTTCCCAGCAGATTTAGAATTTTCATTTTACTAAGTAAAAAAATCAATTGTGCGAACTGCGCGCGCGCCAAAAAAATAACAGTTTTCTATTGTGTATTGAATGTCTCGCTAATTTTTTGGCTTAAATTTTACAAATCCGTAGAATATTCGTAGGAAATGAACTCGGCAACCCCAGTTCAAATCCTGAACGAATTTTTTTTTTTTTTGCATTTCGCATAGTACTAATTCCCTTCATAAAAGTATGAATCCTGATATTCTTCCTCCAGCTATGAGTAAGTAGTAGGTCAGACTAGGCTCTTTAAATGTGGTTTAGAAATTTATCTACGAGAACCGAAAATCTAAATTCAAATTAGTTGTAGACCTGGAGAAGGATGGGCTACTTGAGTTGTGTCTCCAAGGCCAAAACATGTCATGGGACCAGTGGTCAATATTCAATATGAAACAAACAAGGCTATTCCAAATAAAAGCCTGGCAACCTTTCACCTGCAGTCTTTGACTGGCAGCGGGCATATTATAATTTAAGTTAATAGTAACCTACATTTTCTGCTAGGAATTTTTTAGTGATGTCCAATAATTGCAAAGGAATCAATCATTATTGTTTCTTAAAATTCTTCAATTGAAAGTTGATGTTAAAGAATATAACTTTGATCCAGGATATAACTGCTCAAAATGTGGATGTTTGTTGGATCACGTGGCATACCAAACATTTGATCCCTTATCAGACCTTACTTTCTTGGTTTCTTAGTTTAACGGTATTATAACTTTCCTGGGTTATTTAATACCAAAGTCATTCTTGTAGCGATACTATTTACCCATAACTGGGAAGGTAAGGGGGTTCAAATCTTTCTCAAGGATATTTATTCAAAATTTGAATGTAATAGACTTGATTTCGAATGCGCTTCGAACCCACAGTCAAAGCTCTTTGGTCAAGACGCTCTATGGCCCGCCCTTTATCGCCAAAGAGGTTTGAATGGCCACTTTTTATGCAACAAGCAGTCACACGGAAGGATTTTCCCAGAAAAGGGGAAATATTTAATGAAACAGTCTTTGATCGCTAAGAAGATGGAGATTTTTGGAAAGAAATAGATTATGCCAATTAAAATTTCCTCTGAAGACCACAGTTCAGTGGGTTTTTTTTAAATCTTTTAATTCTTTTTATATGGTGTTTGATTTTTGTCAAACTGGATGCTTGCAGAAATTCTTTGACAAATATCTTTATATTAATTTGCAGAACGAACTGTCTAATATATTTTTCAAGGCAACTAAAGAACCAATATTAAAGGTTTTGAAGTTGTTTTTAATAATTTTAACTTGCTATTTTCTTCATATTTCGTGAAATAAAGGGAAATAATTTGTGTAAAATTTAAGCCAAAAATATATAAAAAGTAAGTAGATATTAAAAAATTGTAATAAAACTTTAGAATATAAATTATTTTTTCTCAATTTCATTCATTATTTTTAGAAAGTATTTTATAGTTCGCTAACGAGTATTTTTGGTTTGGTTGGGTTGGGTTTTATGGCATATCAAACATTGTAGGTTATTTGATGCCAAATCCTCTTTATACATAGATATTATATATATATATATATATATATATATATATATATATATGATTTGTAAACACATTTTGATGATAACATTCTTAAACGATCCTGAGTTCTTTTTTGCTCACAGGTAAATGATTTCAAGTATTGCTATATAATAGTCACAATTTAACATCAGTCATTTGTTTGCAAATATAGTTTGTTCTATTTAACCCATAGATGGGACCCGATCAGTTGTTACCTCGTCTGGTTACTGTGAACCTGGGAGCAATGGCAATGAAGGCGTGCTCAACATTCCCCAAATTTCCAACGCTGGAGTCTCGCCATCAAATGGTTTAAAGTCATATCTACGACAGTCGTTGGGAGGGGCTCTTACTCCTCCGCAGAGATCCAATCTGTGTATTCTACAGCCCTAACCGACTGGGCTAGGAGTATTAAAAAAAAAGAAGTCGTTATCAGTTTCTGATTGATCTATATGGTTTAATTTGTTTGTACTGTGATCGATAAGAAATAAAATTTGATTCCTATATATATATATATATATATAAAAGAAAAAACAAAAACCGCTCACATTAGGATTATAAATTTATTTCCATCCTATTATGTGTTTTGGTAATATATATATATATATATATATATATATATATATATATATATATATATATATATCATCACGAAGTCATGTGGAAAGCACGAAGTTCTTTGAATCTCTCTCACCATCCATTTCTATCGTCTATTGCTCTTCCTCGGTCATCCAGATTGCATCTAGTGTCCGCACAGAGCGTATGTATGTAAGTTCTTGCTGGTTGGCCAACAATGGCGCGGTCATGTCTAAGAGTCCATGAGAGAATGTTACAGATAAGTTTGCCTTTACCTCTCCAGCAGAGATCCATTTGTCTAGTTTGTCTTACTTGCATGGTTTGTGAGATGGGAAGTAGGTGACCGTAAAAATGTATAAACATATATACAACATCTCCATGCGTGCAGGGTGTGACATAAGGTCAACTTTTAGTGGAGTTTAGCAGATTTGAATACAGGGTTTTCCTTCTCCTAGACTGGTTGCCAAACTAAAGTTAAAGAGCCTAGATTGTCCTACTATTTACTCATTTTTGGGTTCATACATTTCCCAAACAGCCTCGTAATTGGATTTGAACTCTTGTCGCCGTATCCATTTCGTACCACGATAACCAATACACCACGAGCATAACAGATTAAAATAAATTAAATAAAAAGAAAAGCGTTTAATAAAGGAAAAACGTGCTCAAATCATGTCAAGCAGAGCAATATAAAAACTAAAATAAGCTCTTACTTTTGAAATATTATTGCATGTTCATAAATTTCATATGACTTTTGTAAAATAAAAGGCACAATCATCAGATAAAATTTGATTTAATTTATAATTTCATCTGATTTGGACTGACCAACAAACGGGAGTTTAACAGGTACTACATTGCACAATCAGAGTGGACCTGGTAGTAATGACAATGAAGGGGTACTCCAAATACCCTAGATCTCTAAAAGTCAAGCTTATCCATCAAATACAATCTAGTGTCCTACACAGGACACTATGTCTTGTGGGTGGGTTTCTTACTATTCCACAATAGTAAGAGGGTGAAATCTTATTTACTTTTAGACATGATACGAGTACATATTCTAAACGAATATAGCTATTTAAGAACTATTTACAGATAGAAAAAAGAACAAGGAATGAAATGTTGTTTTCTCCAAAATATTCCACTTAGCATATATATATATATATATATATATATATATAATGTAGTTTGAAATATTCAAAGCTTATAAATACACACACACACACACACACACACACACACACACACACACACACACACACATATATATATATAGTTTTAAATTTTGATATTTTTCTGGGTTGTATACCTACTCCATATCCAGCACTTTCTCTGATAAACTTTTCTCATTTGCATTTATCTTTATATATATATATATATATATATATATATATGCATGTATGTACAACACCTCTACACATGCAGGATGGGACATAAGGTTAATTTTCTAGCGGAGTTTAACAGAGTTTTCCTTCTTCTTGACTGATTGCCACGCCAAGGTTAAAAATCCTAGTCTATCCGTCTATTTAAAACATAATTGGATTCATGCCTTTCTCAAACTGAATTTCCAAGCTCTGTTGATTCTGTGTCTACGCCATCCTAACTTAATATATATATATATATATAGATAGATAGGCCCACTGATATATCTATGGCTATAGCTTTTTCAGAATGAAGAATGGTGCGGCACAGTAACCTTCTATTACTGAAAATTGGCATCAGAATTTCCTTGCAGCGTGTGAAGAGTCTTTGATTCCTGCCATTTGCTCTCTTCTTTGTCTCAGATGTTTTGAACTTTTCTGACATTCAAACCCCCTTCTCCTCGCCATCCACTTCCCATTTCCTCAATTTTTGCCAAATGACATTTTCTCTCTTTTAGGTTTTACTTCTTATAATTTCTCTCTTCAGTGCTCACAATTTTGCTGGTCTCCAAGTTTTGCTTAGATTTTCACTTTTCTCTTATTTCCCTTAAACTCATATCCTCTATTTTAAACGAAATATCTCATCCACCCACCACCATTTACTTCTTTCTTTCTTTCTTTCTTTCTTTTTTTTTTTTTTTTGCAATACCCCTTTTTAGAGTCCTCTGTGTTTATATTTTTCTTTTTTTCTTCTTACGATTTTACTTTTATTTCTAATAGAATCTTCTTTCTTTCTTTCTTTCTTTCTTTCTTTCTTTTCAATTGTTCTTTCTTTGTAACTTGTTTTTTTCCTCACTATTTTCCTTTGGTTCTTTTTTTTTTTACTCTTTTTCCTACTTGAAATTTTTTCATCCTTGCATAATTTTCCATTTTCTTTCTTTCTTTCTTTCTTTCTTTCTTTCTTTCTATAATTTCTTTATTGATTTATTAATTATTTTGATTTTGTCTTTAATCCCTTTTAATGCTGACTACGTTCCCAATCTCTTATCCCCCACGAGTGTTTTTTCTTTGTAGATTATTCTTCCTATTAGAGTTGCCATCCACTCTTCTCCTTCCTCATTTACTTCAGTTAATGATATTTCTATTTAGTTCATACATTTACGCTAGTAATTGAATAATTTAACAAATTTTTGCAATGCTAATATCTATCTATCTATCTATCTATCTATCTATCTATCTATCTATGCTTTTTAATCTATCTATCTATCTATCTATGCTTTTTAATCTATCTATCTATCTATCTATGCTTTTTAATCTATCTATCTATCTATCTATACTTTTTAATCTATCTATCTATTAGCGGTTTAGGAAAGTTATTACGTTTACCTGAGAGGATATAAAAACAAACGAAAGTTAAATTTATTCAAATATCATTATCAAAAACGCATTCACCTTCATTTTCTTTCACCGACTGCATCTCTGCTGAGGGTTTGGTTTGGTTTGGTTTCTTTGTTTAATGGCATATCAACCTTTGTAGGTTATTTAATGCCAAAGCGATTCTCCTTGAAGAACAGTCATGGTACTATTTAACGCATAGCTGGGAGGATAAGGGGGTTCGTACCTTTCCCAAGTGAATTTGCCCGAAAGTGAACGTAATAGTGCGAGTGGAGTACGAACTCGCTTACTACGATTTCGCAGTCCATCGCTTTAAACATTACACCACGAGGACACCCCCTCTCCTGAGGGATAAGACCTCCTGCCCAACGAGTGTCTTGTATATGCCACTAAACAATCTCTAGTAATACTGGAGCTTTTGGGAATGCAGAGTAGCCTTTTATTGGCACTGCTCCCAGGTTCACTCTTGCCCGGAATGGTAATACCTGATAGGGTCCTATCTATGGGTCAAATAGAAATTTTTGATATTTAAACTGTATGCAAACAAATGGCTTATGCTTGATTAAATTGTTTGAAATAGAACTGTTTGATCATTTAACTGTGAGTAAACAAAAATCTGATGTTTTAATTGAAATGTTAGTGATACATAGCGATACTTGGAACTATTTAACTGTGTGGAAAAGAATGCGTTTAGGCTCGTTTTGAAATGTTATCAACTAAATATGCTTTTTAATCCTATATATTTAATATATATGAATAAAGAGGATTTGGCATCAAATAACCTATAATGGTTGGTATCCCATAAAACTAAAGCAAACCAAAGAAACCTTAATTTTCAGTAACTGCAGTCCAGTGGGAAAACATTTTTAGAGTCAAAAAAAAAAAAAAAGAAAAAAAAAAAAAGAAACGGATTTTCCGAGAAAAGAAGTTTAAAAGACCGTTTTCGAATTCTTGTTTATTTCTGAATGTTCTGTTGTTTCTGGGGCTTCATGCTCTAAAAAATTACTGTATTTCACAATTGTGTTTCAAATAAACTTAATGTTCCGCTACTTATGTGATGTTCTTGTGATCGAAACAAAAGAAAAATCTGTTGGTGCGAAATCTGGTGAGAATGGAAAGGATGTGGAAGGACTTCTCAGACTAACGATTTTATCTTTTCTTGGGTTTATTGTTTTGTTTTGTTGTTGTTGTTGTTGTTGTTTTTGGCTCCGTTTATTTCGCATGCGTCTCAAATACGAAAAACGAGAAAACCCTTACTAAACGTTCAACATTGTCAACAAAAATCGTGGCCAACAAAAATCCTTGCCAACAATCACAAAAGAAATCAAACCCATCTTAATAAATACGGTTACAAAAACCTCGAGAAAAATGAAGAATATGTTTTAGGGTCTTCTGAAAGTAATTACGTTTTAACAGAAAAAAATTATTTAAATATTATAAAAAATGTAATCACTTTCGTTATCAACAAATCAAAGAAAAGATTCAATAATTCTAAGTTGGCGACCTTATTCGAGGGTGACTCGAAGGCTCCCTTTTCAATAGCTTCTACACCTTTTCAATAGCTTCTACAGGGCGCTTCCCCATTCCCTTGATTCTTAACTTATAATACTGGGTGTTAAGCCAGGTGACATCAAGTACCATTTTTTGAGCCTTTGGTATGACTCGACCCGGGATTGAACTCCGGTCTCCCGGACCATTGGCAAACACTTTACTCATTAGGCCAATGGTGCCACGTAGTTATAACACCCAACATGGCGTTCTAACACCCCACGCGACACCACGTTTACAACGTTCAAAAAAAAAAAAATTGAACCTCTCAACATCGTGTTCATTTATCAAAAAAAGTCTTTGATAATGAAGTTTTATTTTGAAATTAATTAGACTCAAATGATTATATTTTTGCATTGCAATATCCCTATATATTAATTCAATAATATAAAACAAAATAATTTATGCAATGCTTCAAATAGATTACAAAATAGTTATATATATATATATATATATATATGTGTGTGTGTGTGTGTGTGTGCATGCATGCATGCGTGTGTGTGTGTGCATGTGTGTGTGGAAATAAAAATATTCCGAGGATATATTAATTTTACGTTGCGGTTTTTTGTTAAACCCTCTTCAAGGCGATGTTGGAATCCGCTATATCATCCGAAAATCATTTTCAAATAAAAAAATGAAACCAAAAAAAAAAAATGAGAAAATTCTTAGCGTTATATTATCATTAATAGCGTTCTGTTTCAAAATGAATATGACGTAAATTGTGTTCGAAAATTTTTCAAAAAAATTAACGTATTTGCTAGAGATTTAGAATTTTAAAAACCTTTATAAGAATTCAGATTTTTAAAAAACAACCTTTATGTGTGTAGCTTTTCACAATTTCCCGTTTTAACTAACTTATCGCTATCATTTTTTATTTTTAATTTCTGTTAGATAAAATATATCTATATCTAAAATATAATCATATTAGCATGCCATTAATTTTATTTCAATCACACACATATCTATCTATCCTAATCAGTTCATATCTATCTATCTATCCTAATCAGTTCATATCTATCTATCTATCTATCTATCCTAATCAGTTCATATCTATCTATCTATCTATCCTAATCAGTTCATATCTATCTATCTATCTATCTATCTATCTATCCTAATCAGTTCATATCTATCTATCTATCTATCTATCTATCCTAATCAGTTCATATCTATCTATCTATCTATCTATCTAATCACAAGTACTTGACGTTGTCCGGGATAAAAACAATATCCTAAATCACAAATAGTCAAACAATAATAAATTTTACAAAGATTTATTCCTTCAGAGAGGTATGTATGGATTCATTTACCAACCCCGCTGAATAAGCAGGATGTGACGTAAGGTCAATTTTTAACCGGAGTTTAACTGGTTTGAATCCTGAATTATCTTTCTCCTAGACAGCTTGCTTAACCAAGGGTAAAGAACCCAGTCTGCCCTACAATGAGGGAGAATGACTTGATTAACTATTTTTCTTTTTTAGCGCTATGTGAAATGCTTGCAGTCTCGTCGAGGTTTCGATCTTGTGTCACCATGTCAATTTCTGAATACGAAAACCATCGCACCACGGTATATGTATGTATGTATGTATGTATGTATGTATGTATGTATGAAAGTCATGTTTTTTTTTCCATTGGTCCACAGGTAGTTCAGAAGTGGCGGAAACTGATTCACGAAAGCATAGAATCCTTTGAGAATAGCCGTATGCAGTACAGCGCGTACAAACGTCTGATTCGCAAAGGCAAACAGGGTCCAGCACCGGGTCCACAAAATCACCACGCTAACTGTGACATATTTGGAAAATTGTGTAGGGGAGGGGAGGAGAGGACATGAGACAAAGGAAGTGGTCACGCTCGAAACCGAGAGGACAGACATCATCTATCTATCTATCTATCTATCTATCTATCTATCTATCTCAGTCTGTTCTTTATATCTATCTATCTATCTATCTATCTATCTATCTATCTATCTCAGTCTGTTCTTTATATCTATCTATCTATCTATCTATCTATCTATCTATCTATCTATCTATCTATCTATCTATCTCAGTCTGTTCTTTATATCTATCTATCTATCTATCTATCTATCTATCTATCTATCTATCTATCTATCTATCTCAGTCTGTTCTTTATATCTATCTATCTATCTATCTATCTATCTATCTCAGTCTGTTCTTTATATCTATCTATCTATCTATCTATCTATCTCAGTCTGTTCTTTATATCTATCTATCTATCTATCTATCTATCTATCTATCTATCTCAGTCTGTTCTTTATATCTATCTATCTATCTATCTATCTATCTATCTCAGTCTGTTCTTTATATCTATCTATCTATCTATGTGAGTTTCCTCTCGTATAATTGCTAAAGTGTTCGAACTCTAATTACGCTATCAAATTCACTTCTGATTAATACCCTTAAAGAAAGGTATCTGTTGTTCTACAAGGATTCTTTTGGCCTTAGATTAACCCCGAAAGTTGATATGACATTAAACAAAGAAACCAAACCTGTCTAGTTAGTTCATATCCAGGTTTGTATACAAGAGTCGGCTGAAAAGTTCATAGGCTGACCAAGATATTCTTATGGAATGTGGTCAAATGAAGTTTATTTATCAGTAAGGCCCA
The DNA here is from genome assembly GCA_963585895.1 of Sepioteuthis lessoniana. Classification (NCBI taxonomy): domain Eukaryota; kingdom Metazoa; phylum Mollusca; class Cephalopoda; order Myopsida; family Loliginidae; genus Sepioteuthis; species Sepioteuthis lessoniana. The sequence goes on along the minus strand of OY757936.1, from coordinate 73,872,249 downwards.
CACACCGTTTCTGTCAGTGTTGCAGTACTTGGATCAGATGTATGCATTATTGTCTCTATTTTCACCCTCCGGATTTCTTACATAAATTGGTTCAGTTAAGAATATCTCCCCCCTCAACCTCTCACTTCTAACCACAAAAAAAGATGTCTCCGCAAAAAAAAAAAAATCATTTCCCCTCCCTACCCCCACTCTAAAAATCCAAAAAACAAATAATGCTAAACAAGCATTCTTCCAATCTACTTTTTATGAGGATGCCTTTCGAAAAAAAAAGGCATGAAACTATCTCTTCTTACGTTCAATAATAATACCTACCTCAATAATCAACTAATAAATTGAAAGTTTCCCCAGTGTAGATCAGAAAGAAAAGAATGATATCGATGCTGCGCAAGTCTCTCACAGTACCAATCTTAGACAGTCAGCACTGAAGATTGCCATTATTCACTTAAACGATGGCAATTCATAATTACCACCCCCCTGCAAAAGCCGGCAGTCACTCTCTCTTTTAAACACAGGCAGGCATTTTACTGACGCATGCGCACTAAAACGCTTACATTTTTATTTTGCTGTTCTCTGCCACATTCCCGACTTCATCTTTATTTTATTTTTGAATCTTTTTTTATTTTTACTGAAATTCTTCAGTTTTCAACAATTGTCCTATTCAAATAACAAGTTCTATTCATCAGAGCCATTTCAAAATCGACTCGTTTTCTCGCATTTTTCTCTCTTTCTTCCTGAGTTTCGATCTCATCCAGTTTTCCAGCCGACCAACCTTTTTAGTCGAATCAAAGCCAGCATTTGAAAGAGTCGTTAAGCAGGCCCAATCACAGCCCCCGCTTTTTCTCCTCCGTCTTAATCCTTCCCTCCTCCTGCAACTCCTTCTGTTGCGTCTTTATTCAATATAATTTCATTTTGTTCTGTCGCTATTGTCGTTGGGTTTTTCTTTTTTTCATTGCATTTCTTCCATCTTTTGCAATCGCGAAAATTGAATGAATTTTGCTGAGTCTTCTAGATTAATCTACATTCCATTCTGCCTTTTCTCTTTTGCAGATGTCTCGATTTTTACGAAAAAAACAAAACAAAAAACGATTGCACAAGCAGATCTATCTATCTATCTATCTATCTATCTATCTGCACCTCATCGTAGTGCAATAATTAACAACTTAGTCTCGAAAATTAATTTCAGTCGTGATGTACAACACCTGTAAATATAGACACTGTGACATTCCAGAGTAAGGATTACTCTATCAAGTGTTGCATGCGATGAAAGGTCATTTTTTTCAGCGGAATACAGCTGGTTTTAATTCACAATTCATCTGATCCTAAAATGGTTACCATACCCACCCTACTGTTTATCCATAGCTGGGGAGAGAAGAAAATATCGACTAATGCCTTGCCCAAGATTTCAACCTTGTTGAAATAAAAGATATGACTAACCAATGTGTGGATGACCTCAAAGAGTCAACGGCCAGCTAATTAGTGTGATGTCTTGATACTCAACCACAAAAAAGAAAACTACATTGGAGAAACAAAGAAAAACATTCTAATGTCATAAAATATTATTCAGTATTCAAAATATTTTCTTGACTTTTCTGCAAACTTTCAGTTGTGTATGCAATTATAAAAGAACGATTCTGGTTTCAGTCTGATCAAATTTTCGAGAAGTCTTTCTGTAATATACTCACATAGCTATCGACAGAGTGCTGTGGATGAACTTAGCAGATCCAATGCGGTCGCAAGATAACATCAACAAAGTGATTTCACAGGAAAGAGAAAAGTAAAAGATGATGGCGAGAATATAATTCATTACCTATGAATAGAGTGACTGATATTTCCGTTCGCAGTTAAGATCAACGAATTATCGGAAAAAAACGGAAGTATGTAAGTTCCGATAACCAGCCATAGACAGAAAATACGTAGGCGAAGAGGCGGGTTCATATTTCCGCATGGGACTTGAGAAGACACTATAAGGTCTGTAATTTTGGACTGAAGGTAGAGATCCGCTGGTCGCTCAAGCGAAGGGAAGCAACCTGTTAGTCACTGAAGCAGACCTGTCGGCTACCCCGTCGCACAACTTCACAAAAAGGGTCCCTGCCACAGAAGAAAGATATGCGCAAACTTTCTCTGACTGTATTCCTACTTCACTCAAACGTCGCCGTCGAAGAATAAAAATATAAATCATGTTTTTATATATCTACAAGTCCTTCGTTGTTTTCCAGCGGTTCAATATACGACATTTTGGTATTTTGAAATTACCGGAAATTCTGAGTTTACAAGGAATGTGAGATAAGCAGACGAAATGGCATGCACAAATCAATTGACATTGACCCCTTGTCCAGGATTTTGGTTATCTCGTATCAGTTAATTCAAAGGTTAAAGGGTATATGCATTTGCCCAGCCCCTCCGTCCAGAGAAGGTTGTGACAAAAGATCCGCGGGGTACCAAGGCTAAAGAACCTAGTCTATTCTAGGTTGAATGATGAGGTGGATTCATGCCTTTCACAAGAGAATTAGCGCGAAACAAAATGCGAACAGCCTCATTCAAGAATTGAACTTGAACCACCGAGTATAATTTCCTACGATGACGTTCGTTACAGCTAGCAGGCTTCTATCACATACCTATATATAGCTATAATTCTAGTCATATATATATATATAGAGAGAGAGAGAGAGAGAGATTGATTGATTGATTATAACGCGAATAAAGTGTTTGTGTATAAAATCATCTTTTGGTTTATATCGGCGAATTGAAAGCGGAATTTTAAGGTTTAATAACCTATGATTGATTCTATCTTTTAATATTAAACATTGTATTAAGTCAAAACGACAAGTTAGTTGTCTTTTTTAGATTTATAATTTGCATCTAAACATTCTAAATATATATCTATGACACACACACACACACATACGCACACAAACACACATTATTGGCCTAGTGGGTAAAATGTTCATCAATGGCCAGAGAGACCAAGGTTTAATACCAGGTCAAATCAAAATCTCAAAAAATGGTACTTGATGCCGCCTTGCTTAATAGTCAGCATTACAAGGTCCAGATCAAGGGTAAAATGGAGCAATTCTGGGAAAGCAGTTGCGCCTTCCCTACACCTCGAAGTAGTAGCTAATGAAAAGGGAGCCTTCAGGTTGCCCTCGACAACGGTCGCCAACTTTACTTATATATATATATATATATATGTGTGTGTATATATATATATGTGCAACCCATTACCAGAAAACAAATATATCACATTGCAACTTTTATTAGAATAATACAATTAAAATCTTCTAACCTACAGAATATATCAATTTTCAGTCCAATTTGCAAGTAGATTATCATCTTTCGGGGTTTGATTTCTCACTGAACATCATTTCTTAATTTAGTTGGCTAACGGAACATCAACTCCTTATAAGTCATTTAATACCAAAATTTGATTCATTTATAAATGTTTGTTTGGAATCAAAGCTATAATTTTCAATATTCCATGGCATTTTTTGTACTTTTTTTATTTCTCTAAAATCATTTGTTAGCACAGAGTACTACCTCTCTGGGTCAAAGTGGACCTGGGAGTAATGTCTATAAAGTTGTACCCTTCACTTCTCAGAGCTCCAGAACTGTAGCCGCACCAACGCTTGTAGTTTAGTGTCATACCCAGGACAACATCGTTTTGTAAACATTCAAATTTTCTATATAACGGGGATAACTATGAAATGCTTCGGCTGGGGCTTTAGAATACGTCGACTGTAAGACCCCCATCCCAATAAGGCCACCTGTTGGCTGTGGGTGGCGACCCATAAGGCACTAGGATGGAATCCTGATGGTTGAGCGGTCATTGATCCGGCGACAGAGTGGTCAATGACTTGCAACACACCACTTTGACTCTTATCTGACTTGAATCTTTGGAGGAAATCTGCCAAGCCAAATTATCGCCTTTCTCCATAGAAACAGTTATTTCTACAAGGGCTACTCCGAAAACCGTTAAGAAAACCAGGAATGGCAACTTGCTAGTCGGAGGCAGGCAGAAAGCATATTAAAAATGAAAACCTTTCATACAACGAAATGCAGAGCCTACCCGCGTGAGAAACTCCAGACTTCCAAGGGAGTTGTCAGGAGTAGGGAGTTAGCATTGGGGACAGAAGCGGAGATAGCATCAGCTCTGGGAAAACAGGGAGTTTCAAATATAAGAAGAATCTCCCAAAGAAAAGGCGAAGAACAAATCCAGACCAACACTTACATCCTGACATTTAATCAGCCCCGTATCCCCAAGAAGGGGAAGATCGGCTATTGTCTTGAGAGAGTCGAGCTGTATGTCCCATCTCCCCTGGGGTGTTTCAAATACCAAAAATATGGACAACACAGGGAAGCCTATAAAGGGTGATATACATGTGCCAAATGCGGTCAAAAGGACCCTGACCACTTGGAGGAAGATTGTTTGAAGAAATTAGATGTGCCAACTGCCGACAAGATCATCCGGCTTACGTAAGATCTTGCGATTTTTACAAAAAAGAAAAGGAAATACTTGAGGTGAAGCACAAGAGGAATATGTTCTTCCTGGAAGCAAAGAAAATTATAGGGAGCTACATGGGAGAAAACGGCTACTCCTCTGTTGCACAGAGGATGAATACAACCAATCAAGACAACAAATATAGATCACTCGTGGAGAAATTGATCCAGTTGGAGGCGAATGATTGACCAAGGTTTCAGGAGCACCTGAAAAAACTACACTCGGCCGAATTCTACCAAACACCAGCTCAGCAACAAGTTGGGAATGGGGAGAGATCCAAGTGTTATAGTCCAAACAAAAACACACGAAGGATTTACCACTCTAATACGAACTAGTCCAACAAAAAAGCCATTACAAAATCACCTATCCGTCCATTAAAAAGTACTCCCCTAAGACCTGAACAACTTAAACAAAAATCACAAGCTCCCATTAGCCAGGTTAGGAAAATACAGATGAACACCAAAGTGGACATGGAAGGACCAGGAAGCACACTCAAAATGCCCTCAAGAACAAAGTAATGCTCAGTGTAATGCTCAGGGATCGTCAAAACTCCTACAAAGAACCTATAGTATAAAAAAAATATGGATAGCGACACAAACCGCGTAGTCGCCAGGCTTAATCTTGAAGAAGTATTAAATAACTGCAATACTTGAAACCATTTAACTCTGGGCAAACTTATAAGCTCTCTCACCTTTTTAAATGTTAATCTCTTACATATTATACATATCGATTTAAATGTGTGCAAACAAATAACTGATTTTAAATTGTTACTGTTACATAGCAACTCAAGAAATCATTTAACAGTGCACTAACAAATGAGGAAAAGTTAATAGATTATTCGTATTAGATAGAAATACTTGAAATCATTTAACTGTGAAGTAAAATAAGCTCATTGTCCAGTCGGCTGGGGCTGTAGAATACACTGACTGCACCTCTGCAGAGGGGTAAGACCCCAACGAGTGTCCTGGATATGACACTAAACCATCTGATGGTGAGGTTCCAGCAGTGCTGGAGCTTTGGGGAATGCGGAGTACCCCTCCATTGCCATCGCTCCAAGGTCCACTCTGGCTCGGAGTGGTAGCAACTGATAGGGCCCTATCTATGGGTTAAATTGAACTAACAGCATACTTATGCTAAATTGAATTGTTTGAGTAAACTGAATAGCTTGAAATAGAAATGTTTTTGACAATTAAACCGTACTTACATTTAAACTGCGTGCTTATGCTTAACTGAATTATTTGAAATAGAACTGTTTTAAAACTGTATTTACACTTAACTGAATTGTTACATATAACTGCTTGAATAGTTTGAAATGGAAATGTTTTTGACAATTAAACTGTGTACCTATCCTAAACTGAATTGTTTTAAATAGCACAGATTATTCACATAAAAATGGATTTGGCGTTAAATAACCTACAAAGGTTGATATGACATAAAACCCAATAAACCAAACCAAACCAAAATAAGCTCAGAATGAGTTAAAAAATGTTATTAGAAAAATGTTGACATCCCATTTGTATTTAATATATAAATCTAAACAGGATTTGGCTGTGAACAATTTGCAATGTGGGATATGACATAAAACCAAACCAATTTACGAAGAACTGTTTTTGACATTTGAACTGCCTACTTATGTTAAACTAAATTGTTTGAAATAGAACTGTTTTTACCTTTTACTGAGTGTAAAGATAAGCTGTACTGTTTGAAATAGAACTGTTTATATGTATAAAATTGATTTGGCATTAAATAACCTAAAATGTTTGATATGCCATAAAACCAAACCAAACCAAACCTAAATAGAAGCATCAATATCATCATGGATGGTTGCTGCAGTTGAAAACCAGCACATTCATGGGTTGTCTAGTTTTATCTTTGAAAATGAACGTGATACTTTTTTAGGGTTGATTGGCTATCAGGAAAAATCGGCTTAATTTGTGTGCATAAAATTATTGGGCTGAATTTAATGTTACCTCTATGGATAATGTCAGCGTGTTAATCGTATGAATGTCAATTGATTTTTCTCTCATTGCTTGGCTAACCCGTCAGCCGGCTTAATACTGGAATCGGTCGGTTCGTTTAGCCGTCTAATCAACCCTTCAAAATCTGACGCCCAAGTTCCTTGTTCATTTGAATTGGTGCCCCAAAATAACCATGTGCCAAATTCTTGTAATTGTATTTGGTAAATTATCTAAGGGATTAATCACCGGCGAGATCCTGCTCTGGAAAATGCTTGCTTTTTAAGTCTCTTCAGACTAATTACAGTCTTGGATTTCTTGCCTTGCTTTCCTTGAGATGTTCTTGGGAAAAGCTATTCCAGTGCCGGTTCTAAGAATGTTACATGGTTGAGGTGGAGAAGGAAGAGAAGGACTAATAGGAGTTTCGTCTGGAAACGAACTGATGACGAAGCGAACCTAGTTGGTAATCGACTGAAACCTAATAAGAGAAGATTATGCAATGAAACGACTAAAAGTAAAAGGTAATATCACGTGCGGTTCACCATCCACTTACCATTACCTTCTTGCCAATCAAATGAACACGTGCGTGCATAGCTGCTAATTACTGTGCCTTACTATCAAATGTACTTTAGTGTCACACCTAGGACACCTTTTTATTAATTTATTTTTGGGGTGAGGCGTGGGGGACATCTATCCCTTTGCAAGAGATACAGTCAGCATATTCTAAACCTCGTTGACAATGATAGATAGATTGATAGAGAGAGAGAGGGGGGGTAGAGATAGATAGATAGATAGATTGATAGAGAGAGGGGGAGAGAGAGAGACGGGGGAGGGGGAGTTAAAAAAAGGAATTCAAATGATCTATCCACCAAGTGTGTTAAAAAATCTATCGTCTCTGATACGAAATGTGGCGTATGTTTGTCAAAACTCAGCGAAAATATTTTGATGATTGAATTATGATGTTACAAATAAAAGAGTATGCCCAAAATTCTCGAATCTGTTTCTCAAAATTGATAAGATAGTTAAATAGAATTGACCTTACATGCATTGAAATGACAGAAACTGAGGGAAAATACTTTGATGACTAAATATTGATACTATATATATATATATATATATATATATATATATATATATATATATAAGTAAAGATATTTATCAGAAAATGCGGAAAGTTTGAAAATGATTTTCGATTACATTTGCTTTTAAAACATTGATATTGCTTGCAAATATGAAATTTATTTGATGCAAATATGAAGAGTTTATTAAATATCAACCAACCAACCAACCAACCAACCATTAAATTAGATACGATGTAAAAAATTATGTTTGCATCGAACATAATTTTTTTACATCGTATTTGATTTAATGGTTGGTTGGGTTTTATGGCATATCAACCTTTGTAGGGTATATAACGCCAAATCCATTTTTATAAAAATAGTTCTATTTCAAGCAATTCAGTTTAGCATGAATAAAGTCTGTCAAAAACATTCCTATTTCAAGCTATTCAGTTTATTCGAACAATTCTTATTCAGCTAATTCTGTTTTGTATAAGTACAGATTTTGTTTACACTCAGTTAAATGTCAAAACAGTTCTATATAAAACAATTCAGTTTAGTGTAAGTACAGTTTCAATGCCAAACAATTCAGTTTTACATAAGCACGCAGTTTAAATGTAAGTACACAGTATAATTGTCAAAGACATTTTTACTTCACGCTATTCAGTTTAGTCAAACAGTTATCAATTCAAACAATTCAGTTTTGCATAAGTATGCAGTTTAGTTTTATTTAACCCATAGATAGGGCCCAATCAGGTGCTACCATTCTTAGCTAGAGTGGACCTAGCAATGAAGGCGTGCTCCACATTCCCCAAAGCTCCAGCATATCTGGAACCTGACCATCAGATTGTTTAGTGTCATATCAGGACACTCATTGTGAGGGGGGATCTTACCCCTATGCAAAGAAGCAGTCGGTGTAATCTACAGCCCCAGCCGACTGGGCAATATAATTTAATACCATAACTGTTTAACTGACTTTGGCAAAAAATAACCCAATATAGTTTTACATGCCGTAAAATCAACCAACCAACCGTTTTATTAATTTTCAAGTAATCATATGGGTTCAAGTAATTTTATCTATTTAATAATAATTTGTTTGCCTTCAGTTTCAAACAAATACAACTTATCTTTTTTCAACTGATCTATTTTTTGTGCCGTATATAATTGAAGACTTTAATTGTTTAACTGACTTCGGTATGAAATAAACCAACGTGCCGTAAAACCAACCAAGCAACCATTTGATTTGCTCACTCTTCCATTTACTGGCATTGACATGATTATTAAACCGCTATAAAACGGCGAAACTTCAAAGAAGGAGCCCATTTCCTACTTCCAACCATTTTTTTCTCTTTTATTCGTGTCACTTTCGATTTGAATAAAAAGGAAGTGTTTAATAAACGTCAGGCAATATTTTTTCTTTTCAATGTAACGCTTAATAGATTAATAAATGCGTGGAAAATTTTCACTGTTCCATCAATCTTATCCCTTTGCAAAGAGGTAAGACCCTCCACCACCTAAATGGGTGTTCTGGATATAACTCTAAACTGTATCCTGTGATGAAACCCCAATTCCAGAGATCTGAGAAGTGTGGAGTAATTCTTCATGGCCACAACTCCAAGATCCCTACAGATCTGGAGTGGTAGTCCTATCTCACCGCAAAGAAATATATTTGAATAATTACAGAGGAATGCTTGTAAAAATATTACTATGTGCCAAAAATAGTTTAATAGGTATAATTACTTGAAGCAATATAATTGGGTAAAAATCATTAATATAACTTTGGAACATTTCGAATGAACCCATCAAGCTGTGTAAAGACAAATAGGAAAATAAATATGTTCAAGCGTTGAATAATTATTAAAGTCTTCAATTCAAAGAAAAATGTAGAAGCATTTAAGATTTAAATCAAAGTATGAAATTGGTATCGAAGTTAAATACGAAGGTTGATTGATAAATAAGGTCTGTAATCCAATAAAACGACTTTTAGAACAGATTGAATAATGAAACTGGTAAGAAAATGACGTATAAGAGTTTATTGATAAATAAGGTCTCCGATCCTATGAAACAAGTTTCTAAACCAGAGAGAAAAAATGAAAGAGGTAAGAAAATGATGTATGACGGTTTATTGATAAATAAGATCTCTAATCCTATAAAACAAATTTTTGTTTAGATAGAATGAAGAAATTGGTATGAAACTGAAAGACAATAGTTGGCTGCTAAATAAATAAATCTAATCTAATTAAACAACTCGAAAGCCTTTAAGGTTTGCTTCAGCTCCAACTTCCTCTTCTCTCTCTCTCTCTCTCTCTCTCATTTGGTCTTTTGTTCTGTTAAGCGAAGCTTTGGAAATATCAGATTTTTTGCAGTGGCATCGTATTATTCTCCAAATTCGATACGATGTTCGTATTCTTTTCGATAGTCCTCTTAATTCTCTGTGGATTTAACACTTCAAGTTGTAAGTGAATTATGATCAAAGAGAATCGTTCTATCAAATCGCGACGGGTCAGCGAAAAGGCTAAAAGCCAATTTATACAAAGATTTTCATGAATTATTCAGTCTTTGTTGTTCGGTGATCACATGAGGCGCATACACACACATACATGTACATACAAACATACATTTACAAAATGCACACGCAGAAATACAGGGCATACATACATACATACATACATATGCATGCACACTCACACATTCATACACAAGCAAAATTCTCAGATTGATACATTCACACAAGTTCATACAAATAAGGAAGACCGTAAGCGCGCGCGCACACGCACACACACATACACACACATACATACGCACACCAATACACAAGTACGGAGAGGAGCTCAGACATATACATGTCTACGGGGACACATGCATACACAGATACACAGATGCATGCATATTCATTTTGATTGCAGTTTTATTATTTTCAATCATCAAAACATGTTTTTAGGGATTGGAGACCTTATTTATCAGTCAACCGTTATAATTCCTTTTAATAGCTGTTCTATTATTCTCACTGGTCTAAAACTTGTTTCATTGGATTGGGCACCTTATTTATCAGTCAACAGTTATAATTCCTTTTAATAGCAGTTCTATTATTCTCACTGGTCTAAAACTTGTTTCATTGGATTGGGCACCTTATTTATCAGTTAACCGTTATAATTCCTTTTAATAACAGTTCCATTATTCTCACTGGTTTAAAACTTGTTTCATTGGATTGGACACCTTATTTATCAGTCAACCGTTATAATTCCTTTTAATAGCAGTTCTATTATTCTCACTGGTCTAAAACTTGTTTCATTGGATTAGACACCTTATTTATCAGTCAACCGTTATAATTCCTTTTAATAGCAGTTCTATTATTCTCACTGGTCTAAAACTTGTTTCATTGGATTGGACACCTTATTTATGAGTCAACCGTTATAATTCCTTTTAATAGCAGTTCTATTATTCTCACTGGTCTAAAACTTGTTTCATTGGATTAGACACCTTATTTATCAGTCAACCGTTATAATTCCTTTTAATAGCAGTTCTATTATTCTCACTGGTCTAAAACTTGTTTCATTGGATTGGACACCTTATTTATCAGTCAACCGTTATAATTCCTTTTAATGGCAGTTCCATTATTTTCACTGGTCTAAAACTTGTTTCATTGGATTGGGCACCTTGTTTATCAGTCAACCGTTATAATTCCTTTTAATAGCAGTTCCATTATTCTCACTGGTCTAAAACTTGTTTCATTGGATTGGGCACCTTATTTATCAGTCAACCGTTATAATTCCTTTTAATAGCTGTTCCATTATTCTCACTGGTCTAAAACTTGTTTCATTGGATTGGGCACCTTATTTATCAGTCAACCGTTATAATTCCTTTTAATAGCAGTTCCATTATTCTCACTGGTCTAAAACTTTTTTCATTGGATTGGACACCTTATTTATCAGTCAACCTTTATAATTCCTTTTAATAGCAGTTCCATTATTTTCACTGGTCTAAAACTTCTTTCATTGGATTGGGCACCTTATTTATCAGTCAACCGTTATAATTCCTTTTAATAGCAGTTCCATTATTCTCACTGGTCTAAAACTTTTTTCATTGGTTTAGACACCTTATTTATCAGTCAACCGTTATAATTCCTTTTAATAGCAGTTCGATTATTCTCACTGGTGTAACACTCGTTTCATTGGATTGGGCACCTTATTTATCAGTCAACCGTTATAATTCCTTTTAATAGCAGTTCTATAATTTTCACTGGTCTAACACTTGTTTCATTGGATTGGGCACCTTATTTATCAGTCAACCGTTATAATTCCTTTTAATAGCTGTTCCATTATTTTCACTGGTCTAAAACTTTTTTCATTGGATTGGGCACCTTATTTATCAGTCAACCGTTATAATTCCTTTTAATAGCTGTTCCATTATTCTCACTGGTCTAAAACTTGTTTCATTGGATTGGGCACCTTATTTATCAGTCAACCGTTATAATTCCTTTTAATAGCAGTTCCATTATTCTCACTGGTCTAAAACTTGTTTCATTGGATTGGGCACCTTATTTATCAGTCAACCGTTATAATTCCTTTTAATAGCAGTTCCATTATTCTCACTGGTCTAAAACTTGTTTCATTGTATTGGACACCTTATTTATCAGTCAACCGTTATAATTACTTTTAATAGAAGTTCTATTATTCTCACTGGTCTAAAACTTGTTTCATTGGATTGGACACCTTATTTATCAGTCAACCGTTATAATTCCTTTTAATAACAGTTCCATTATTCTCACTGGTTTAAAACTTGTTTCATTGGATTGGACAACTTATTTATCAGTCAACCGTTATAATTCCTTTTAATAGCAGTTCTATTATTCTCACTGGTCTAAAACTTGTTTCATTGGATTGGGCACCTTATTTATCAGTCAACCGTTATAATTCCTTTTAATAGCTGTTCCATTATTCTCACTGGTCTAAAACTTGTTTCATTGGATTGGGAACCTTATTTATCAGTCAACCGTTATAATTCCTTTTAATAGCAGTTCCATTATTCTCACTGGTCTAAAACTTCTTTCATTGGATTGGACACCTTATTTATCAGTCAACCGTTATAATTCCTTTTAATAGCAGTTCCATTATTCTCACTGGTCTAAAACTTTTTTCATTGGTTTAGACCCCTTATTTATCAGTCAACCGTTATAATTCCTTTTAATAGCAGTTCGATTATTCTCACTGGTCTAACACTTGTTTCATTGGATTGGGCACCTTATTTATCAGTCAACCGTTATAATTCCTTTTAATAGCAGTTCTATAATTTTCACTGGTCTAACACTTGTTTCATTGGATTGGGCACCTTATTTATCAGTCAACCGTTATAATTCCTTTTAATAGCAGTTCTATTATTCTCACTGGTCTAAAACTTGTTTCATTGGATTGGGCACCTTATTTATCAGTCAACCGTTATAATTCCTTTTAATAGCTGTTCCATTATTTTCACTGGTCTAAAACTTGATTCATTGGATTGGACACCTCATTTATCAGTCAACCGTTATAATTCCTTTTAATAGCAGTTCTATTATTCTCACTGGTCTAAAACTTGTTTCATTGGATTGGGCACCTTATTTATCAGTCAACCGTTATAATTCCTTTTAATAGCAGTTCTATTATTCTCACTGGTCTAAAACTTGTTTCATTGGATTGGGCACCTTATTTATCAGTCAACCGTTATAATTCCTTTTAATAGCAGTTCCATTATTCTCACTGGTCTAAAACTAAATGTGTTTTTATAAACAACTCTCGATACAATTCTCTACGTCATTTTTATACATTTGAATAAACACACACACACACACACACACACACACACACACACACACACACACACACACACACACACACACACACACAAACACACATAAATCTGAGCATATCGTGATAAAATATTTAGTATACCTGGTTGAGCAAACCAAATAATCAAACTCAGTATTTAAGGCCATGGTATTGCTAAACTAGTCTTCAAGCGATCACTTTATTAGAAGGAGGTTCGTGTAACCTGGTAATAAGTTAGAGAGGACATGACTGCATATACTAGATCAGAACACTCTCCACTGCGGTTATTCAGTCGTCAGTATGACGCTACTAAGTGGGCTTGTATACTGTGTAACTTCTGGAATCACAATGACAGAACGTGCATATTCTTCACCTTTCTTGCTGGATTTCTTTTAATAGAATTACCGCAATGCCTGCCTATAAACCCAATATTCGGAACACCGGTTTCTTTACTTTGATACGAACTGCTCTCCAGACCCGGGAAAATACTCGATCGTTTCAGTCTTAAAGCAGACATCAGTATTGCGGAAGACCTTGAGTATTCACAATGATGAAACGAAATCAATTTCGTTCCCGCAGGATTATTTGAAAAACAAAATGGTGGCACTCAGATCTGTCAGTCCCACTTTCTACTTTCCAAATTTATTATCCTATGGCATCAGAATTTTCCCATAGCTAAAAGCACTGTTGAAATACCGTGAATGAGATTAGATATTTTACAACGAGGCTGCACATGGTAATCCCGAAAGAGAAAATTTATACTATTCTGAAAAGTGCAAGGCAAATGTTTTTAGGTCCAAAGGAGTGCATTCTAGGTGAGTTATTTTTATTTTTTCTATTTTGTTTGTTATTAGGAAAGAACAAGTTAATTTTTAGACATATCTATTACAGTGGGCTTGGAGAAGAAAAAGGCATGTGTGTATATGTGTGTGTGTGTGTGTCTAGGCAGTTTAACGCGAAAATTCAAACGTATTGCTTCAGTTCAATTCACGTTTTCATGATCATCAGACAATACCAGTTTCTAAAGAACCTCAGCTCTACAGTAATCTGCAATCTTTAAGCACAGTAATCACAGACACACGCACGCACACACGCATGCACACGCACACACATACATGCACGCAAACACACACACATACATGTATATATATATATATATATATATTACGTAATCATGTATATTCTACATACAGGTATATTTTCCAATGCTCTCTCTCTCCCCCCCCCTCTCTCTCTCTATATATATATATATATATTCCCACGGGCCATATTCTGAATTACCTACTTTCTCTTTTCGAGTTGGTAACGTGTCATGTTCTTAAGCAAATTTTTAATAAAGCGTGAATTATTTTTCTGGCGTTTTCAAGTTTTCCCTCAACGGCAACCGACATTTCTCTCCTAGGAAAACTGAAAATATATATATATATATAAACTTAAATAAATAAAAAAAACATCCCGAAAAAAAGAAGAAAAAAAGAAACAAAGAAAAACGAAAAAGAAAAAAGAAGGAAATACCAACCTCAAAAATTTAAACAAAATATCTTATGGACATTAGTCTTCATTCATCCAGCTTCTCCTTCTCCTTCCCCTCCAAGCTGAACGTGTTGATTGAATAATAGTTACGCTGACTCGGTACAAGAGATCGAATCCCCGGCTGAAACCAGTTTGATACATATATATATATATATATATATATATATATATATATATATATATATAACATTTTGTGTTAGCTTTAAGCTGAAGTTATTAATATTTTTGTTTCGTTATTACTGATGTGTATTCATGTCTATGTTTGTCGTGCAATATTTTATTTCCTATCATTTTTTCCTCCATCTTGTCAATATCTCTATTTATTTCTTGCCTCGTTTAAGTTTTCACTTTCTTTTTCATTGGTTGAAAAAATCCTACTTAGTCACGCCGAAGTATGTATTAAAAAATCATTTTCTGGTCGTGTGACGTTTAGAGGTTTCTTTTTAAGTAAGATACAGTCAATGAATAGTTTTCAATTCCCAATTAATATCTCTCTCCACTGGCAACATAAAAAAATCATCTCACGTGCATCGTTGTAAGCCTTCTCGAACATACCCTGGGTGCACAGATATCTTTAAAAATAATAGGTAGATGCAAATACACTTGTGTGTATGTGTTTATGTATGTACACTTAGAAATGAAGGAGTCATTAAAGCATGTAACGTGAGAAGCACCCACATGCATATATATATATATATATATATATACGGGGGAAAAGAAAAGAAATTGAATTCCGCGAGAAATGAGAGTGTTCAATATACGAAAAGTGTAGATCAAATACAATAACATTCAAAATAATATATATATATATATATATATAATCCGTGAAAAATAGTCTGCGACCCTGGATTCCATTTTCTTAACTGTCTGATGATTGTTGCAGACTATTTCCCATGGAGTGAACATATGTATATCTAATATACATTTATTTATTATTATTATTATTATTATCATTATTATATTATAGCTCTATCCTAGATATTGAGCACTCTCCATATTATATTGCACTTGGTTCGACACATACCCACAAAGTTATTTAGTGACAACCAACACTCTTATAATATATATATATATATATATATATATATATATATATATATATATATATATATATATATATATATATTGTTGTAGTCTTGAAGGGCCAGAAATAAATAAAACAAAGAGATGTAAGGTTTACAGCAGTATTTATTTACGGAAATACAGACAGTAACGGTTCGCGGTAACAGACTAGGCTCGCTTGACTCGTTTATTGGGGAGAGTCTATGCAGTGACGTCATGGGGTATATCACCATAACATTTGTATATATATAAACTAATATATAAACTATATATATATATATAAACTTATAATAAACTATATATATATATAAAATTACTATAGTTTCATGACTAAAAGTCTTCTGTCATGAAATGAAACTTTATGAATAAATAAAATTTCATCAGATTTTTGTGATGTCAATTCTACAGAAGAAATATGAAACTTTAAGCTATGTAACTTTAGTATGAAGTTGAGATTTTAATAATTTTTATCTATTATACTGCTCTGCTATCCAGCCTTTGAGCACTTTTTGAATTATCAAACGCTTTTAAAATGGTTGTTTATTCTCATCTCTTTACTATGTATATTCATGATGATTGCCAGATTCTAATTCCCGATGGCCATATTTAATGCCATTATTAGAATCCAAAACATCCTTATAAATAATTAAAGTGTATCACCGAGGCGATTTGGCTTAAGAGTTTGACTTCAGCCTCTGAAGTAAGCGAGTTCGAACTCGAGACACGTTGTTAGTTTACTTTCTGACTAATACCGTTGGGTAAGGGATGAACCTCCTTATCTCTCCAGCTATGGGTTAGATAAACTGCTGTTCTCCTACAAGGATGGCTTTAAATGTTGATATGACATTAAGCGAAGAGCCCAATCCAAACGAGATTAATAATTAATTCTCATTTATAAGCTCTCAAGTGACTCTTAAGCTAAGTTGCTGACTTACAAGACTTATGGCAAACGTGGCTTGAATTACGTGCACACACTCATACACATATGTATGTAGGACTATACCAAAGAAGTTATATTATTCAAAAATATACATTTGATTAAAAAAGTTCGGTCTTATTTCAATGATTTCATTGAAAGACAGAAAGGATATTTACCTTGGTCGATAGAAAGAATAACACGAGGGTCATTCAAAAAGCAAGGTGGATTTTTTGAAAAAACAAAATAATTTTTTAGATAATTTCTTTTCATAAATGTAAAATCTTGATTGGTTGGAATTGATTTTGAGGCTATTCAAAATGGTGGCAAATCAAAGTTTGAAAAAAGCTCTGTCACCAAATTTTTGGTGGCTAAGAAGTTCAAATCAAGTGAAATTCACAGAAAAATAAATGAATAAATAAACGAAACTCTTTCGTGAGACTGCTACAGAGCCATCTTAAGACATCGAATCATCTAAGTTTCTCCCCGATTCTCTTCTTTCGCAAGCCACATATATCTCTACCTCTCAACCCTTGGCAGTCTGGCGCGAGGCTAGAGCCCAGAGCTCAGAGCGACGTGAAGTCTCGTGGCTGTTTTCCACGGTCTTCTTTTTTCCATTCATCTCTGCTGGTTATATAATATTCCGAACGCCCACGTAAATCCTCGAGGTCACACCTTCCACCTACACGTTTCAAGTGGACACGCCTTCTAGAATGCCACCTATCCAATTTATGTGGAATTTCCGCTGGGCAACAACTAGCGTCCTGATACTTTAGAAAACAGGTGCACTTCCTGTTATGCTATCCACGCAACTTATGCGGCATGTCAGAGGAATCTTCTAGTCAATATCCAACAAACAATCAAAATATGAGCCCAAAACATCTATGCATTTCCGCCATCGATTAACAAGGTTTTTTATAGTTGTCTATATTTCTGAGATGAAGTTTGATAATTATTATTACTTATGATATTCGGATAATTGACCTCATATTTTTGTTATAATCACAACGTTTTGGCCGATATTTTCTTCGGTCTTTTTCAAGTGTTTCTGGTCGAACCCGGGAGTCCGCACAGAATTTCGAACTTGACCCTTTATTTGAACCGCAGGAGAGACTCTTCCAAATTCTGTTAACCATGACCAGTTACAAGTATTAAGTTATTGTAAGTACAGACATAAATAAACTTTTATTATTACTTAGAATATACATCTCGGCCAGTTTGCTCGCCTACAAGGCCAGATAGCCCACTTTACTCTACTACTAAGAGAAGAGATTAATTCCCACTTACCACGATTAAAAACAAACAAAAAAAAAATCCCAAACAAGCAACAAATAAATAAATAAAACAGATACCAAAAAAAAAAAAAACCAAAAAAAAAAAAACAAGTAGAATTAAAAGAATAATAAAAAGAGAGAACGAAGAAAGAACAAAAAACTTGATAAAATAAAATAGCGAAACACAGCTTACCGAGCCTAAGTTCGAAACAAAAAACGAAGCAAAAGATACTCCCCTTAGAAAAAAACAAAGAAAGAAAACCCAATATGACAAACCCACCCATAAAGATTACAACTAAAAACAAACGAAATATTTAAAGAAATTCATATAAAACCAAACATCTCCGCAAATATCATAAAACCAGGAAAACCTACTTGTTCTCATTAAATAAGGGAGGCGCGTTTAGCGTAACGGATATCATTTTCAGTAGTGGAATCGGTGACCCGATTCCAAACCTCGGACGAGACTGTTTGCATTTCAGTTCACACCAATGTCCTTGGAAAAAGCTGGATTCTAACTCTTCTCCTCCAGCTATAGATAAATAATAGGGCAGTTTGGGTTATTTAGCCTTCATTAGATAACTTTGTTCGTGCTGTATAGCCGCATGCATATACATATACAAATATAAGCAGAAACATAGTCAACAATAATGACGACCTTCAATGAACGAACGAACACACTTCTTTATAAAAATATAATCTCTCACACTTTATTCTCGAAAGGGTTGATGTTGGTTGTGTGTGAGAGGTGAGTTGGAGACGGGGATAGACTTGCTACATATTGACCCAAAGTTCTTCTGACCATAGCATTCTGGCTGGGCTGCTCAACCGTGGGTCACTGAGGGCCGTAAGGCCCTCAGTCTGCAAGCTGATTCTCACGCTGGCATCTTGTCCCCCAACTGACACCAACTGGAACTGACTGAAGCCGTCTGTGTCCTGGTTATATTTTTATTTGACACCCACCTGCTTCCAGTGGGCGTACGCATCTGCCACCATCACCGAATTCAACCACGTCCACAGGTTAAGGTGATATTCCGATATCTTCGACCGGATGCTGTTCTTCCGCTTATTTACACAGGTACATCTCTTGATTGACGGCTCGGTCGAGGGTCAATATATAACATTCGGCAAATCCTGTATTCAAACCAGCTTTACTCCGCTTAAGAATTACATTCTTCTCCGAGTGGAAGGGTTTGTTAAAATAAATATAACCAAATATTCAAACAGAGACCCCCTCCCCAACAAAAACTCAAGAGTACAAGATCTGACACTGAAGTCAACTACATTATATTCAATAAACGCCAATAATCGACAATAAAGAAACTGATAGCGAAACCACCACGTTCACCGCCCCCCTTAACAATCCGAACTCCAATACGTAAATCACTAACACAATGCTCTAACAATTATTCTTTACGGTCCTCGACCCAAAATTATTGAAAGGGAAACTTACAAAATATAATAACATTATAAATAAAAACTTTAAAACTTTTTTACAAGATAACTTTACAAAATTGTTAAATACAAAGAACCAAAGAACTGAGTAAAACGTCATTTACTAAGCTTTCGTTAGGTATGGCACAAGGCTGGATGTATGGGGCACCCAATGAGATTCAAACTCACTCGTAACAGGTTTGCCAATCTAGCTTAAAACGATTACGCCAGGTGAGACACCCAGAAAAATGAGTAAATACCTTAAAGGTATTGGTATGGGTATCTCAGTTTAATGGCATCTCAACTTTCGTGGGTTATTTAGTGACGGAGCCATCCATGTTGAAGTACAGTTATTTAACCACTAACTGAGGGAATAAGGGGGTTCATGCCTTTCCCAAGGGTATTAGTCCTCAAGTAACCTTAATACAATTCAGTATATGTTATATTGATGTTCGCTATTTGTCTTTCTCCATCAGACAATGATGAGAATACATCAAATAAACAATAGGGTTCTAAAAATGAAAATAAAAATTGAAAGAATTTTATGGAATTTCTCACTATGAACCAGATATCCTAAAATCTCTTAAAGAAACGAATAAGTCAATCACTGTAAACTGTACAGACGTAACAATCCAAATATCTGAAACAGAAGTTAGTGAATCTATAAGTTTCTGAAAGTAATCTTTCTATTTAACAACAAGTTCGAGAAAATGAATCAATATCATTTTGAGATTCGAGCAGAATCGAACCATCACGTCTTTAAGCTAAAGTTCAAATCACATTCACGCGTGAATGTAACCCTTTGGCACTCATAAATCTTTCAGTCATGACATGAATATTCCCTGATGATTAGTGAACGTTAAAACTGGTCTTGATTAAAAAATTATGATTTAGTTTACAATTTTTTGTATTTGTTCTTTCGTTGATAATCTCTCTCTTTCTCTCTCTCTCTCTCTCTCTCTCTCTCTCTCTCTCTCTCTCACACACACACACACACACACACTCTCTCTCACTTTCTCTCTCTCACACACACACACACTCTCTCTCACGCCCACACACACACACACGCACACTCTCTCTCACTCTCTCTCTTTCTCTCTCATGAAATTTAATGTATTTTGGATTTGAGTATATATGTTTTAAGATATAATCTAAATTGATTCTTATATTTTAAACAACTGGTTTTATTTATTCGAATTATGCTACAAGCGATATAGGATATAGTTTTTGTATTGATTACAGAATGCATATTATGAATGATATTTTTGTTATAATGTTGTAGTACATAGTAATAATTATCAATATTAATCAGAATGATTTGCTATTTGTATTAATTATTAGTTGTTAATAACTATTAATATTAAGTAATATTATATTATGGTAGTTGTTGATGTCTGTTATTGTTTTTGTTGGTATTAATGTTATTAATATTTATAATAATTATGAATTGATGATTAGTTTAATAATATTAATGTTAGTAGTAAGAATTTTAATTGTTATATTAATTGTGATGTTAATTCTAATATGTTATCGATAATACTTGGTATGGTTTTATTTATTAGAATAATAAAAATTGTGTTTTAATAATTACATTATGAATCGTAATTCATAGTAATTGAAGATTAATAATTATTATTTTATGATATCAAGGATTTGAGGTTTAGGAATAGTGTGAATAATCTTATGATAATGTGTAAGATATAATTGTAATGTTGAGGATATATAATATTATGTTGTATTTGTTTATAATTTTAGAGAATAGTCTTAACAGTAACTGGTATATTTTTCATTTTTACATTATTAATGAGACCAATCATATTGAATAGTATATAAATTTTGGTAGGAGGCGCCGTGGTGTAATGGTTATCGTTGTCGGAAATGGACACAGCGACACGAATTCAAATCCTGGACGAGACTGATAGCATTTTACATAGCACTAATACCCTTGGAAAAAGTATGAATCAAATTATTCTTCCTCCAGCTATGGGTAAATAGGACAGACTAGGTTCTTCAGCTTTGGTGAGGCAACTAGTCTAGGAGAAGGAAAACTCTGAATTGAAACCTGTTAAACTCCGTTTAAAAATTGACCTTGTGTCATATCCTGCCCGAGCGGAGGTGTTGGTAAATATGTATATAAATTTTGGTACGACAATTTTCTTAGTTTTCTGATAAAATAGTATAAATATACAATATAATATTTTGTAATCTAATTTTGTAAAGGGGTTATTAATACCTATCAAAATTGTTTATAGTAGATAATTTTCTTTCCTCAAATCCATTTATTCCTTTATTGTTTATTTATTTATTTCTATTGGATTTAAAAATTTGTTTGCCATTATATAAATAAAATAAAATAGATAAATATATAATATATGAATAAAATAAAATAAATATATAAATTGTCATTTCAATCATACATCCTAGATGCATCAGGGAGGTCTTCAGTGATGCACTGTCTTCATCGCCGATTTCGGGTTATTTCTGCATCATATCGGCTCCGACAGTAACCCCGGCATGACTCTGGAAGAGCCAAGCCGCCTCCTTGATCGTGACGTACTACGCTCGTACCTCTACCAAAGCAAAAAAAACAACAAAAAAAAACACTAATAAAATAAATAAAATAAAATAAATAAACAAACTAAGGTGAAAATGAAAGAGGAGACAACAATTGCTACATCTTGATACAGGAATTGTATACCATTTGTCAACCAGATAGGAAAAAAATGGTTAGGTTTTTATAAAAAAGAAAAAAATTATGAAATTTGAGTGAAGAACTTATAGGAGCTGAGTGGGTTTTTCTAAATTTTCATTTGAAATTTTTCATTGTTTCATTGTCTGAAGATGCAAATCTAACATTTAAAAAATATAGGGTCTGCCGAAATTAATATTATTAAAAAAGAAAAAGAGTGATTTTTAAGGGCTTTTCTTTAATATGGTATATATAGTCATCCACAGACAGACCTGTTTCGTTCTATCAGAACGCTTCAGTACGGCTAGACAGGCTAGATTCCCGAAGCTTGGATCGAAACCCGGTTAACTCAAACGTTAATCCAAGATTCTACCACTCGGCCACTCGGAAACCCGCGCAAGCGAAGGAAATTTAAATCCTTATGTATCACATTTGCTTTTGTTTACATATATCCGCTTAACGGCTACCGAGAGCTCAATTCATTTGAAGAGCCTTGCATTACGCTAGTGGCAACCATTTACTTCCCTTGCTAGAGAGCTCAACCCTACAGAGGTAGGGGAGAATATATATTGTCATCCACAGACAAACCTGTTTCGTTCTATCAGAACACTTCGGTGTGGCTAGATTGGCTAGATTCCCGAAGCTGGGATCGAAACCCGGTTGACTCAAACGCCAATCCAAGATTATACCATATATATATATATATATATATATATATATATATATATATATATATATATTAAAATGAATAAGCCTACAAAGTGATTTACCTTTTTAAGTCATTTGTTTTTCTCCTACATGTGTTTCCAGTGTCTTATCCCTATTTTCAGAGGCGTGAACATGATTGTTGGCGGTGTTGCCTTTGATTTTATAGTGGTGACCATTTTGATTGGGTTGTTAATGGTCGCCACTGCATAAATCAAAGATGACATAACCAGCAATCATTTTCTCTCCTTGAAGATTGGGATAACAAATTAGAAACATGTGTCGGAGAAAAATAAATAACTGAAAAATATATCTCTTTGTGGATCTAATCATTTTAAAACATTTATTTTTTCTCTCATTGGACCAACAAAAAAAGAATATATATATATATATATATATATATAAATTTATTATTGGTCCAAAGATAGAAAAGTAGATATTTTAAAATGAATAGGTCAGACAACGAAATAATTAAAAATTTCTAATGAAAATGAATTTGAATTTGGTATTTCAGGTTTTATTTCATATATTTGTGCTCTGCATCTGTTTCAGACCTTATACTCCTCTCCAGGAACTAATAATGGATAAGATAATCTCTTGTTTAGGCTTTTACAGTGATATATATATATATATATATATATATATATATATATATATATATATAATTTGGTTATTCGATCCGCAACCTCCCAAAATCATCGAAGAAATAGGTACAAAAAATTTCGAGGCAACACCAGTGTTTGTAGATTTCTCCAAGGGATTTATAGAGCAAATATTTCAAGCATATGGTCTCCGTAAAGAAAATGTTATTGCTATATTAATGCTCTACAAACTCACTTAAGCAGTAGTTCACTCACCTGATGGTTAAACTGATTTTTTTTTAAATGTCGCTGGATACACATTATCATCATATCTTTTTATAAACTGCCTTGATTATGTATTGCGAAGTCAATATATTCAATAAAAGAAAATAGTATGACATTAAAAAGCCCGAAACAGACGATACCATGCAAAATCTATCATAGATGCAGATTATGCAGATGATCTAGCGCTTCTTAGAAATACACCTGCCTAAGACGAATGTCTGTCGCATTGTTTGGAACAGGCAGCAAGTGGCATTAGCCTTTACCTGAACTTGGATAAAACAGAGATCATACCTTTTAAAGAAGATGGTAGCAGCTCCACATTAAATGGCAAGCCTCTAAATCAAGTGGACCAGTTCTCATACCTCTGTTGCAATATTGCATTTGATGAAGGCGATCCCGATACACATAGGAAAGACATAGACTTCTATTGACAGGTTATTGACCATATGGAAATCTAATGTCCCTGATTAACAAAAAATATGTAGATAAAAATGTCTGTTATGTTCAATCAAATATGTATCAATGAAGAAATACTGCCAAAACACTCACACGCACACACACACACACACATATATATATATATTATATATACATATTTCTTTAGAGTTTTTCGACACAAAATATGAAAATATAAATGTACTATAGATGCAATTCCCTAACCTTGAGACATAAAGTTAATCTAGACGAGTTGACATGCCGTTAGAGTCAATCAATCAATTAATCATATATATATATATACGAAGCTGCTTATCTATATATGTCTGTGTGTATAAGTGACATTTTAAACTGTATAGATAAATTTACTTCTATGGCCGTGAAAGCAGAGCTGCAAATACTTTTAAGTGTATTCCATTTCAATGTTCATACGTTTGCATCCAAGTGTACAGAGTCATGATAACGAATGCGTATACATGCTCCCGCACATGCGCCCGCACATGCGCAAATGAGTTCTCTCTTTCATTTCAGCCCATTTCTTTATAGACTTCCGCTCTCTGCTGTCGTTTGCAAAGGAGTCACCCGGCCCAGAACCACTTTAGTAATGCGATCAAGTCGTGTCACGGCTTTAAATCATGGGTAATTTGGACAACCAGGACATTTCAAGGAAGAAAAATGGCGGCTTTTTGGAGCAGCAAATGTCAAGGATTTGCGTCAGCAATCGAGGCCACCTACCGGCTAAGAACACAAAAGGTTGTTTAAATCTGGTATTTTCATATCCCCTCGTAAAGTACAAGTAAATCCCAATAGAAAAAAATGAATATAAAAGACTAAAACTTTAAAGGAACTCTCGAATTTACACCGTAAAATAGAGAAATAACTAAACATAACAATAAAATAACTATAGAAATATCATCGTCCAAATTGCTAAGAAATGTTTTTATTTTAATCAACGACTGTTTTTGCAAGAAGTTCATCCAAAGAAAATAAAGTAAAACGAAAGAAAAAATGTCATTTCGAAGCATCAAATCACGGAAGGTAATCAGTGATTTATATATTTTCTTAATGAATAATTATTAAATTAAATAAATAAATATTACTGCCCCAGTGGCTATTCGTCTATGTTTGATATACACACGTTACTCAGGAAAACATACGACCAGTCATCGGATATATTAGAGGGTTTACATATAGTACTTATATGATTTATAACTCATAATACGCATACAATTAATAGAATGATAAGTTCTATTTACCAGAAATCTACGTGGCAAATTTTTTATCAAATAACAACTTTATTAATGTATAAGTAAAAAAAGGAACGACCATATGAAAAAGGTGTGTGTAAAAGAAAAGAAATCTTAGCCTACATGGTTATATCATTTATGAAAACGATTCATAGAAATTTATCTTATTTAGCGAGAAATCAAAGAGACAATTGTTATAACAGAACAATTATATTAATGTAGCCAAAACAGGAACGAAGATATTAAAAGAAGCTGTGCGAAAGGTGCGAACAAAAAAGAAACATATTAACCTACTAATCAATTTTCTTTTGTTTATGAAACCAAAGAGGTGGGTCCACATTCCCCAGACCAGCAGAACTAGAACTTTACCCCCAGATACAGTTTTGTGTCATACCTAGGACACTGTTTTTTCTTTCTTTCTTTTTTGTAGTGGATGCATTCAATGTATGCTTAGTCCCTTCACTTGGGGTGATATTTAAAAGGTATGATAAAGTATCTAGTTATTGTTAAGAAGTGATCTGTACATTATTTGTAATTTTCTCTCATTTAGCATCTCTCAAAAACCAATGATGTCAAATTTGTGAAAATTTATACAAAAACTTATAAATGTTATCAATGAGTAACCAGATTAAGAGCGAAAATACAAAAAAAAAAAAAAGAAGATTTTTTATTTGGTTGATTGGGTTTTATGGCATATTAACCACCGAAGGTTATTTAATGCCAAATCCTTTTTGTACATATATATTTCATATATACGATTTGTAAATATATTTTTGTGAGAGCATTTTTAAACGAGACTGAACCTATTTTTCGTCCACAGTTAAATGGTTTCAAGTATTGCTATATAAAAGTCACAGTTTAAAATTAGTCATTTTTTTGCACACATTTTATTGGTAATTTCATTTTTAAATGAGTTAGAAGTCATTTGTTTGCACAGTAGTAATACTATTGTTTCTATACTGTTGAAGGGCTTCAATTATTGCTATCAAATACTAATAATTCTAATCTATATTAATCATTTGTTAGTTTAAATGTCAAACAGGACCCTATCAGGGGTTACCACTTCAGGCCTGAGTTGATGTGGGAGCAAGGCAAAGAAGGAGTACTCCACATTCCCTAAACTCCAGCTTTAATGGAGCCTCACCATCAGATTGTTTAGGGTCATATACAGGACACTCGTTGGATGTGGGGTTTACCCTTCTGCAGAATTTCAGTCAGTGTATTTTACAGCTGCACCCGACTGGGCTCCAAGATGTTTGTGTTGGTGTGTGTATGTCATAGAAATCAAATGCAGTTCCTTTTACCTACTTGGTCAAACTGCTCCTTTGATTATGTTGGCCGTCACCAGTTACTTATTCTCATGTCTTTAACTTACGAAAGTTTTTTTCTCTTGGTATCTTATCGACAAGATATTTTGGCTAAAGTTGGCATGTGCTGTGTACTGACTTCATAGATTCACCCATATTCTCTGCAGCTGGTGGGCTTGAAGAAGACCACATATGAGATAAATGACGTCTTTTACTTATAGCATGCCGAGAAAAGAGAAAAATCAACATTGCTTTTTCCTTGCCACTATATCCGTAAATATACTTTTAATATTCTATAAAATGTTAATTTTAATAATGTATACATGTCACCTGTAAATACATTTCTCACTATTGAAAAAACAGAAGATATAAACATTTGATAAATTTTAGTGAATATTTATACAAGAAAAACGGATATCATTAGGAATTATTTATTACCAGACTTCACAGGATCGAAACTCTATAAGCAAAGATATGGTTATACAGTAGTCCAAAAGTAAGTACACCGTAGATATTTATGCCATTTGATTTATGTATTTACCCAACCCCTTCGCGCAAGAAAGATGTAACTCATAGACACTTTTTAAGCGGAATTTAACAGGTTTAGATACAGAGCTTTCCTTTTCCTAGACTAGTTACCATGCCATGATTAAAGAGCTCAGTCTGACCTACTATTTATCCATAGCTGGTGAGAGAATAATTGGATTCTTACCTTTCTCAAGAGTATGAGAACTATGTGAAATGCAAATAGCCTTATCCAGCGTTTGAACTCGATTCGTCGTGTCCATTTCCTACGACGATAACCATTACAACAAAAGAACATCCCACGAAATCTCATTCTATTTTTGATTTAAGAAGTAAAGTAATTTTTTTTTTGTTTGAGAGTGATGTAATTTTATTATAGAATCAGTCATAGATGTCTACAATAGATAACAATAGATTTCATCATATTGCCAAGTTCTGTAATAGAAAAAATAAAGGGTTTACTTATAGATTCCTTTAACTAATCTGATTAGAAACGTTTTCGAATGTCTCGAAAGTAAAACATTTTCTGACAAGCCCCAGACCAAAAATTCCTTATCATTTTAAAGCGACAATACAAAGAATTCTTAGGAATTTTAATCTACGTATTTTTTCAGTTTCAACTAAAAATAAAATTTAAACTTGAAAGAAGGTAACCTTTAA
Organism: Sepioteuthis lessoniana; assembly: GCA_963585895.1. NCBI lineage: Eukaryota > Metazoa > Mollusca > Cephalopoda > Myopsida > Loliginidae > Sepioteuthis > Sepioteuthis lessoniana. The sequence continues at coordinate 73,844,284 of OY757936.1, read as the reverse complement.
TTTAAAAAAAGAACTTCAATTTAAAACAAAAACATTTTTCAAGATTTTATATTTTGAATGTTTTTTCGTGGCATACAAAACGGAAGAGTTAATGTCATAATCGACTCGTCGATCCAAATTCTAATACTGGACGAGGTTATTTGCATTTCCCTTTATGCTAATGCCCTTCAGAAAGACATGAACCCGACTCATCTTCCCACTCCGACTAGCAATGGTTAAATATTAGGGTTGAATAGACCCTTTAAACTTGGAAAGGATAACCAGAACTAGGAGTGCCAAAGGCAGCCAGATGTTCAGACAATTCCTGAGATAGCTCTAATGCTTAGTTGTATAGAACCTTGCTTCTTCCTCGGACAACACGTTTCATGAACAAGGGAGACCTACATCATGGACAGTTGTCAGTTATCCATACGGCCTGTGTCAAGATCCGAGTGTAGATCCAGGGGATCTAGCGAAACTGATGGAAACCAGAAGGAAAAAAAAATTGGGACGAAAAAAAGTTCGTGATTTTATAAAAGGCATGAATCCAGCTATGGATAATTATTTGTTTGTTTATTTGTTTGGGTTTATGGCATATCAACCTTTGTAGGTTATTTAATGCCAAATTCATTTTTATACAAATAAACAGTTCTATTTCAAACATTTCAGTTTGGTGGAAGTGTAGTTTTTTGCTTACACAGTTAAATGTCAATACTGTTATATTTCAAACAATTCAGTTTAGCGTAAGTACAGTTTCAATGTAAAAAACAGTTCCATTTCAAACAATTCAGTTTAGCATGAGTACGCAGTTTAGTTCTAGTTGACCCATAGATAGGACCCTATAGGTACTACCACTCTGGGCCAGAATGGACCTGGGAGCGATGGCAGTGAAGGGGTACTCTGCATTCCCCAAAGCTCGAGCATTACTGGAAACTTACCATTAGATTGTTTAAAGTCATAATCAGGACACTCGTTCCGGGGTGGGGTCTTACACATCTTCAGATATACAGTCGGTTAATTCTACAGCCCCAGCCGACTGGGCAAAATGCATAATTAGGACAGTAGACTGGCTCTCTTGTGGTAAAGGCAAATAGCCTAGGAGAAGAAAAACCCTTAATTCAGCTTTCCAATAACGTGACAGGGTTGAGCTGTAAAACTGTGAGGTGGGAATCCCCGTATCATAGTTGCTAACGTGCCGGACCACGACATAAGCGTAAGCGAGTTCAAACTCCAGTCGAGCTATTATGGTTACTTTCAGACTAATACCATTGGGAAAGGCACGAACATTCTTAATTCCCAAGATATGGGTTAAATAGTACCACTATTGTTCTTCTACGAAGGTTGATATGCCATTAAATAAAGCAATCAACTAATCAACCAGCCAACCAACCAACCAACAAAAATCGGGAAATTATGTCTCTAAGGTACATCGAGCCATGTGTTCAGCCTCGTTCTAGAAACTCGTTTGGCGACACAAATGACAAGTTCTATTTTCCTTCGATAACATCGGTGTTTGGAATATTTTTCCTCATTTTGTTTGGCAAGTGTATCATGTTTAATAATAATAGGCGTCGCTAAGAAATTATCATTTGAGGCACTAAGTATGAATTTAAAAAGCAAATAGCAATTGTTGGTTTGAGTGAAAGTTTTTATATTCAGTATCGGTTAAAAAATCTTAAGCAAAACATTCATTATGCTTTTCAGCAAAGGTAAAAATAGCTGTTAAAAGCTAACGTTATATAATTACGGAATGTTTTTTTATATTTATTATTTTTCGTTAATTATATTTTATCATTCAGTTTGGTTGGGCTTTGAACTATTCGGCTCTTAGTTCAGGTGCACAGACATTGAGTACAGTTTACGCCCGCGCGCAGAGGATATGACAATCACAATTGTCATAATAAACCCCCGATAGGAAATAGGTCAGGAGTGTGAAAGACGTCATGCCCGGAAGCTATGGGCTGAGAATTTGGGTATTTTGAAAAAAACGTCAGTTGGGTTTTTACTGAGGAGCAGGCCAGTTGGGTCTCGGCTGTGGGCCGGTCGAGTTGGTTGTCGACTTGGGCCATGTAGACGGACAGCAGAAGTTGAGTTCCGACCATGGTGTTGAGAAGTTTGGGCTTCGACCGTTGAGGCATACGGTTAAGTTTTCCGTGTCCCGACCAGCGAAGATGAAAGGAGATCTAAAACTCCACGAGATGTGCCGAGCTTTTGAGTTTTGTTAGCATAGTATGATACGAAAGACTTTTAAGAAGTGTGTCTCTCTCTCCTCGTGTCGAAGAACCGATCTCAGAAGTCAAGAATTTAATAAACGTTCGTACTTGAACAACTGAATCGCTTGTGTATTTGACCCTGTCTATTGTGTTAATGTGTTGTATCACAGTTGTGACTGAGAGGATTATTGTGGGTATACAACACTAATGCTGTATTTACCCAACCCCTCCGCAACTGGTTTGGATTAAGAGTTTTTTTCCGAGACCGGTTGACGTACTAAGTGAAAGTTATATTCTTTCCTAAGTTATTTACTCCAGGTTTATGGTGTTTGTTCTCATTTAAATGTCCTTTTAAAGCATTACCACGGTTGTACATCAAAAACCAAGTTATGTCACGGCTTTTTGAACCAACTAATGACATAGGGTGTCGTTATTTATCTAACCCCTTTGCCACAAGTAGGATGTGGCATAAGGTCAATTTGAACTCAGAGATCTCCTTCACCAAGATCGATTGCCTTACCAAGTTAAAGTAGGACAGATTGGGATCTCTTTATAGGTAAGCAAATTGTATATATATATATATATATATATATATAAGATCATATGGATCATATATATATATATATGTTTGATCCGCTAAAAAACTATTTTGGTTTTTACTGAATGCCCCATATTGTTGGCCTTATGTCAAACAAACCTTAGTAAATGAAAATACCATAATTATTAAAGTATAAAACTCATAATTGTATTCTCATTCTGTTTTGGGTGCTGCTTTATGTAATTTCTTATAATTTGTAATTTGTAAGCTCACTTTCCTTGGGAACAATGTTGCCTCGTGTACTTTAATATAAGATGCTATCGATGCTCAGTTATTTTGAAGCTATGTTAATTTGGGTAAATGTTGTCTTGGTTTTTACAAATTGCTTAGGGTGCAATGAAGTGTTGGGTGTTTTCAAAAGCTGAGTTGCTTTTAACTTTGTTTACTGATGTTTAATTGAATTGTTGTAACAAGTTGGTTAGTTGCTTTGAGTGTTAAGTTGCAATAAGTGCATTATTACCTATGTTGCTTTCATAAGATGAGTTCTTTGGGGTACTAAGGTACTGGGTGTGCTTTTATATGGCTGGTTTCCTGTTACTTTTGGATGCAATGTTGCTTTGGGTGCTTAGTTGCTATGTTGATTTGGGAGCAATATAGCCTTGTATTTGTCCATAAGCTTTGGATGCCAATATGTTTTGGGTGCATTCATACGATGTTTTGGATGCTAAGATGCCTTCTGTGTGTAGGTTTCATTGCATACACTAGTACATTTAGGTGCTTAATTGGTTTGGGTGCAATGTTGCCGAGGGTGCAATGTTGCCTAGGGTGTTAGTTTGAGTGTGTCCTTTTGTGTCCTGAGTTGTTTAGTATCCTTTGGGTTTCATTGCTTACATTAGTTGCTTTGGGTGCTTTCACAAAATGAGCTGACCTGGATGTTCAGTTGCGTTAGGTGTTCAAGTTTGTTTGGGCGCAATGTTACAAAAGATATTTTTTCTGGGGATGAGTCACATTGGGTGCTCAGTTGCTTATAGTGCATCATTGCTTTTAGTGCATAATGCAGCTTAGTACGGTGCATTAGGTGAAAAAGTTGTATCAGGTGCTAAGTTGCTTTCGGTGCATCCTTGCTTTTGGTACTAAGCTGCATCAGTTGCCAAGTTGCCTACGTTGCTTCAGGTGCTAAGTTGCTTTGGGTGCTTCCTTCCTTTTGTTGCATGATGATGTGTTGCTTTGGGTGCATCATTGCTTTTGGTGCATGGGTATTAAGCTGCATTAAGTGCCAAGTTTGCTTAAGTTGCTTTTGGGTGCATTATTGCTTAAGTTGCTTTTGGGTGCATCATTGCTTAAGTTGCTTCCGTTGCTTAAGTTGCTTCCGTTGCTTAAGTTGCTTTTGGGTGCATCATTGCTTAAGTTGCTTCCGTTGCTTAAGTTGCTTTTGGGTGCATCGTTGCTTAAGTTGCTTCAAATGTTAAGTTGCTTAAGTACTAAGTTGCTTCAAGTTGCTAAGTTGCATCATTTCTTTCGTGCATAATGATGTGTTGCTTTGGATACTAAGCCGAATTAGGTGCCAAGTTGCTTAAGTTGCTTCCGGTGTTAAGTTGCTTCAGGTGCTAAGTTGCTTTTGGTGCATGATGATGTGTTGCTTTGGGTGAATCCCCTCTTTACTTTGAGTACTAAGCCGAATTAGGTACAAGGTGGTTAAGTTGCTACAGGTGCTAAGTTGCTTTGAGTTCATTCATATGATATGTTATTTTGGGTGCTTAGTTGCTACACATTATATAAATGCACCCAAAGCAACTAGAAATGCACAGAGTATTTCAAGAATCCGGAAAATTCTCTAAAGTCACAACTAAAACTATCACGAAAATTATTAATAACCAACTAGACATCCAACAAGGACAGTTTTCTCTAGAAGTATTCAAAGTAGTGCTAACAAAAATTAAAAAAAAAAGAAAAGCTGCCGAGCTTGATGAAATACCTCCAGAAGTATGGAAGACAAGGAAATTTGATGACTTACTACTCCGATACTGCAACACCGTATATAACTAGAGAGATGGACAAAAGGCTGCATTCTCTCCTTCCCCAAGAATGGTGACCTCGGAATTGCCAAGAACTACCAAGGCATAACCCCTACTTCCATAAGATTTATAATGATCTGCTACTCAACTGCATCGAACCAGAAATTGAGAAAATTCTTGATAGAATTCATGTTTTTCGGAGAAAGCGACCCAAATTATCAGATTCTGACAATCCGTCAAATTATAGAAGGAGATCGCGTAAAAATCCTCGAAGCAACACTCTTATTCGTAGATTTCTCCAAGGCATTTGACTCCATACACTGAAGGAAGATGGAACAAATATTACTGGCGTATGGTCTCCCAAAGAAACTTTCACAGATATAATGATCCTCGATAAAATCATGAAAGTAAAGGTTCCCTCACCGGATAGAGACACAGACTTCTTTGACATTGTTGCTGGTGTTCTGCCAGGAGATACATTGACCCCGTTTCTATTCATAATCTGCCAAGACTAGGTACTTCGAACGTCGATAGATCTAATGAAAGAAAATGACTTTACACTAAAAAGGCAAGAAGCAGACGATACCTTGCAGAAATTATTACGGACTCAAACTACGTAGATGACATAGCGCTTCTTGCAAATACGCCGTGCCAAGCCGAATACCTGCAGCATAGTCTGGAGCAGGCGTCAGGTGGCATTGGCCACCATGTCAAAGCAGACAAAACTGAGTGCATGTGTTTCAGTCAAGAAAGAGACATCTCTACACTAGATGGTGGCTTTCTGAAATTAGTTGACAAGTTCACGTACCTCAGTAGAAGTGTCTCATCTACTGAAAATGGCATCAGCATGTGCCTAGCGAAGGCATGAACTGCTATCGATAGGTTATCGATCATATGGAAGTCTAACCTATCCGATAGAATAAAATGCATTTTTCCAAGCAGTGGTTGTGTCAATTCTACTATATGGATGCACCACATAGACGCTGACAAAGCGTATCGAGAAAAAGCTAAACGGGAACTGCAAAAGAATGCTACGAACTATATTCAACAAATCCTGAAAGTGACATCACACGAAACAACAGTTGTACGGCCACCTACCTCCTATCTCTAAAACCATCCAAATAAGATAGATGAACGAGGCATGCAGGACACTGTTAGAGAAGCAAGAACAAGCTCATAAGTGACGTTCTCCAAAGGATCCCTTTACACGGACGATCCAGCGTTAACCGACCAACAAGAACTTACATAAAACAGGTCTGTGCGGACACTGGATGTAGTCTAGAAGACCTGCCGGAAGCTGTGGATGAAAGGGACGAATGGTGAGAGAGAGAGAGAGAGAGAGAGAGAGAGAAGGAGAGGGAGAGAGTCAGGGAAATTCGCGCAAGTGGCGTAACTTGATGATATATATATATATATATATATATATATCCTATAAATAAATACAGTCCCCATTAATATCATATACACATGCTGCAGCAAATAAAATAACAGCTGTGCTGCCAAAGTTTTCATTTGATGATGACCCTGGGGTTAGGCGCCAGAGCATCATTACCACTAACCCAGAGTGACCCAGCAGTATCTCACAATACCACCCGGCTTTAGAGGTTTTCTGCTACATCCTGGGAATGCAAGATGCATTTACTTCATTCAATCTTTTGTCATGTTACCATCTTTCCGGTAAAATTTACACGCGAAGTGAATGTACAGGGTCTCAATAATGAACAGTTGATTCTGTGGTGTCAATATGAATTGTATGTCGAGAAGATAACTTTATTGCAAAGTCGAGATAACATTTTACGTGATTAAAGTTCTCGTGATTCATTAAAAAAACGCTAACCTGTACCGACAAACAAAGGAATCCTGTCTTTAATTGGAAACTTCAGATTCTTGATCTCGGTCTAAAACTTACAGTTTGGTTGAAATTTTATCTTATGTTACAGTGTTTCAATTCCATAGAGTTTGCTAATAGATAATCCCAATTAATGTTTGTTTTGATTATATAAAATTCAAGCAGAAATAATAAAATCCCGCAGTCTTTGATTTAGAAGAATATTTTGTCAACCGATGAAAATTTCCGTGAATTCTAAGAATAAAAATGTTCAAAAATATATAGAAATATAACAGATATTTCACCGTTTAGATAAAAGCAGGAGGTATTGGTTAACGAGTGAGACATCGTGTTGTATAGTCACAACCAACTATACATATATATATGCGGAAACATAGTCAACACAATAAAGACGAGCGAACACACTTCTTTAGAAAAATATACCTCTCACACTTTATTCGAAATGGTTGCGAAAGGGTTATGTGTGAGAGGTGAGTTGGAGACTGAACAAACTGCAATATATTGACCCCCAGTTCCTTTGTCTTTAGCAGCACTTCTTTCTCGTTCGGCTGGGCTGCTCAATCGGGGGTCCTGAGGGCCCATAGCCCTCTGCTAGGTGCTGGTTCTCTCTACAGCATCTTATCTCCCGCTAACTGACTCCAACTAACTGAACTTCCTGTCGCACCGGGTTATATCATTGTTTGACATCCACCTGCACCCAATTCAACCCGTCCACAGTCAAGGTTATACCCTGATATCTTCGACCGAATGCATCTGTTCCTTGATTGACGGCTGGGTCGAAGGTCAATATGTTACAATCATTGTTAGTGAGACTATTAGGTTTATTTTCATACTAATACACCTAGAAAAGGTGTGAGCCACCTTATTACCCCCGCCGCATCAATAGGTTAACTGTTCTTCAACAAGAATGGCTTTGGTATTAGATAAACCACAAAGGTTGGCGTGTCATTAAATAAAAAAACTGAAATTAAATTCTATGAGAATCAGTTTCAATCATTTGCTTGATTTTTTATTAAACAGTTACAATAAAGTCCCCTAAATTAGAAATCGATCATAACTTGATACTTTCTTCGGAGTAATGGGGGCGGGAAAAGAGTCCAAAATTATGAACAATGGTTGAATTGTAGCTACATGAAGACATAATTTTAGAAATTAATTATTCAGTAAATTTTTGCCCATTTCACCTTCTATAAACCATTCATGCTTTGACCATGTTGTACGGTTGACATATTGATTGTGGGCACCGTATGAAATTTTAAGTAATATCAACAGACGTTTTGGAAAGGTCTAGCCGTATTAGTACTACCGTATAGAAAAAAAAAAGCTTGATCGGAACTACACAAGGATGCAGCGTTTTGCTTTGAACAAATACTAAAAGCAATACCTAACAAAATAGCAGTTGTACGGCCACTTACTTCCCATCTAACAGACCATCCGAGAGAAGCGAACATGGCATTTTGGGCACTGCTGAAGAAGTGAAGATAAAGTTTCAATGGGCTACTGCCTATGGACATACCAGTTTTGTCCGACCAGCTAAAATTTACATCCATCAGCTGTGTGTAGACACTAGATGCCATCTAGAGGACCTATTAGATGCGATTGCCGATAGGGACGGATCGTGAGAGAAAGTCAAAGGAATCTATTTTGTTGTCACGCCTTGATGATAATGATGTATATCTTGTCTCCTGTAGTAGAGTCGAGCACTTCCTCTTTTCTCATTTGCATTTTATCGACCGGGGTTCAATACCAGATTGAGTCTTAACAAAGATACAAAAATCGTACTTGATGCCTCCTTGCTTCCCACTTAGCGTTATAAGATATGGATCATGGATATATATCCCTACCCTTTGATATTCATTGTGATTTTAGTCTACTATAAACCGGCTCATTGGCCTAGCGGGTAGAGTGTTTACAAATGGGCCAGGAGACCAAAGACTTTAAAAATGGTACTTGATACATCCTTGCTTAACACTCAACAATATAAGGTATATATCAAGGGTAAAGTGGAGAAATCCAGGGAAAGGAGTAGCGCCCTTCCCTACACCTCGGTGTGGTAGCTATTGAAAAGGGAGCCGTCTGGGCCCCCTCGACTAAAGGGAGACAACTTAACTTACTATACTATACCCGTTTAAATACGCTTACTAATCAAATCTTAATCTATTTCCCTCGACATGCAATGATGATGTTTTCTTCCTTAGTTACAATCACTAACTCATACGGAAATAGAAAAAGAATCTTTCCCGACAATAATGTTGTAACATAAGATACACTGACGACTAACATCCGTCAAAAACAACGCACTGCACGTGTACCTTCACATAACATGCATTATATACCACTCACACATACACAAACAATAATACGCAACTATAACCCACACAAACACACACACATATGCACATACACACACACACAATCACACACACACACACACACACACACACACACAATCACACGTAAAGATTCCTACACAATCCCAACAGTTTTTGACTGTATTTTTCGATTTTCGATTCATTTCATTTTGTTAACTGCCTGATGATTGTTGTTTTGTAAAAACTCCATGAAACCCAGGGGTCGCAGACTAAATTCCATAGCATTGAATATATAAATCTAATATATATTTATTTATTTATTATTATTATATAATAGCTCTATCCTAGATATTGAGCACTCTCCATATTACATTGCACTTGGTTCGCCACAAACCAACAAAATGATTTAGTGACAACCAACACTGTTATAATATATATATATATATATATATATATATATATATATATATATATATATATATATATATATATATATTACCGCAGAAATAATAGACATTTCCATCAGTGGGCAACTTTATACTAGCAGAAAATTAACTTTTCATTAACAAAATTGTTTGGGGTGTAATTATTTGTGGGAGTATCTGCAAAGAGATGTTTATATTTGGCCTAGTGCAGCGCTAAAAAACATTTTGTAGTATCAATATGCTCTTTGTACTGACAACAATTAATGAGAGCAGCCAAATTCAAAGCTAAAAACGAGATATGAATAATGAAGCGGAGCAGGGGTCCTGGGCATCGCAAGCCCAAATGCAATATTATTTTTCGGCGTATGGGAATTGAACTTCAGATGGGCGACGCTTTGTCTGAGAAAGCAGATAAAGCACGAAGGAAGGTACTAAGATTCATGTAACAACAATTATTTGCTCCATTCCTCAAAGCCTGAGACAAAGTTTTTAAAAATCGACAAACGAAGATCAGCCTCGTCAGATGTTCTGAATTAGACGGTGCCTGAAATCCTGTGGGATGCGAAACACGATCCTTCACAGAGAGAGAGAGAGAGAGAGAGAGAGAGAGAGAGCGAGAGAGAGAGAGAGAATTTTGACATTGAGAATGATGGTCCTTAAAATATTTTCTAAAAGGAAAAACATTTTAGAAGATATAATTTTTAGGGAAATAAAAAAGCGGCAAATTGAGCAGAAGGGAGTGAGATGTAGATTTTGTTTAATCAATGGCGCCAACTCGTAAGAAAAAAACAAAAAAAAACAACAACAAACAAGAAAAAAAGCCGCTGAATTAAGCTCATTAACTGGATAGAGTAGTCTCCTTTTACATGCGCTTTAAGTTTTTACGGTCACAGTATCAGTGATTCTCTGCAGTTCACTGTGTTTACCGCGGTATTGTTTTCCAAAGTTTCCGCTAGTTTTTCTTTCCGCGGTTTTTCTCTTTCCGCAATTTTTCTCTTTCAACGTTTTTTCGATTCCATTGCTTTTTGCTTTTCGCCGTTTTGTTTTCATTTTTTTTTTTTTCGATTTCCAAAGCTTTCGTTTCCTGCAATTTCGCATTAAGCGTTTTCCTTTTTTCTTTTCTCTTTTCTTTTCTTTTTTTTTTTTAACGTTTCGTAAACCGTGATTTCCCCTTCCGCGGTTTCGCGTCTCGTGTTGGGTAAAATCAAAGTAAAGAGTGAAACTTTATCCATCACATAACACCCTGACCTTTTCAAAGGTTTCGTTTTCCACGGATTTCATTTTCTAAAGTCTTTGATTTCTGCGGTTTCGTATTTCACGCTTTTCTTTCTTTCTTTTATTTTTTCCGGGTTTTGTTGTTTCACTCAGTTTTACATTTGCAATTTTCTTTGTTTTTCTTTCTTTCTTCCTTTTTTTTTTTTTTTTTAGTTTCGTATTTCGAAGTTTCACATCGCACGATTATTAAAATCGTCGATAAGAACAAAACTTCTATTTCTCCCATAATTTTCATTACATTTTATTTTAATTGTTCTATTCTTAAATTTTAGTTTATCCCTAATGGAGCCTATTTCATTAATTAAATTCCTCAGATTTATGCATATACAGTGAAAATTGTATTGATCATATAAAAGCACAGCATCAGCATCAGCATTTTTTGAGTTAAATGATTATTTTCTATTTTATGAGACCTTCCATTAAGAGAAAGACATAGAAAACAATATATTGATGAGCAATCATCAAAATTAAAGATGTGAGCAGCGACATACGTGGCTGAAAACAAGTACTTGTCAGACTATAAGATCTTATAACAAAACAAACGACTCCAGACACCCGCCCCAGACAATTATAGATTAGTTAAAAAACGTGACAACTTAGAAGCTTGTTTACTCTCTGTCTCTCTCCTCTCTTGCTCTCCTCTTTCTCTCTCTCTCTCTCTCTCTATATATATATATATATATATATATATATATATATGTATGTGTGTGTGTATAGTATTGCTCATAAATTAGGACAATAATAAAAAGTTAATCTTCTAAGCCATAGACAACAATGCTATGCTGTTTCTTGGGGAACATTATAAAATCAAAATGGATATCATCAAGTATTATTAATTACCAAACTCTCCACGGTTGAAAATAAGATTGCATCAATTTAAAATAAAAGGTGTACTTTTTATCTACACGAACTAGTCTCCTCATCTTAGTTGATATAGTCACTGTGTAGTAAATGTCCGACTATTATAATTTTGAGCGAAACTTGCAAAGTTTGGCAAATATCCTTCCCTTAGATAGTCCCTGCCCTTTCGACGGGGCATAGAATACGTGGACTGTATCCCATACAAAAGACCCCCACGAAAATTGAGTGTTTTGAGAATGACACTAAATTCATCTGACGGTGAGTCTCTAGCTCGGAAAATCTGGGGCATGTAGAGTACTCCTACTGTGTTACAATTCCTAAGTACACTCTGACCCAGTGTATTTGAACTATAGGTCAAATATGTCTGCTTAAAAATTGTTCGTCTGCGATAAGACCGTGTCCAACATCCGCTCCACAGAAATAAAAAATCAATTAAAAAAAAACCCAAGCAACTATACAAAAATGTAAATATGAACATAAAACAACGCGATTCTCTAACCACTAGGCATAAAATAACCCTTTATAGATTGACATACCGTTAAAATAAATCTACCATCTTAGCTAGCACTCTAATAACCGCCCTGTTCGATTTCGCATCTGAGAAAAAGCTTCAAGCAAATTAACGTGTGATTGTAAAAAAAAAATCGTAGCGGTTTTATGGTGTGGCAATCAACTATTGGCTTCTGGGGGTCCCGCAAACGAGAAATTAATCAGCTAAATTGATTAACCCATGAAAGAGATGAAATATTTTCTATTAAGAAATAATTGAGTTGGACTATCGTCGATTAATTCATCTGCCCTTGTTGCACGGAAAACAAAGATTAAACAATTTTTATTTACCGCTCATCTCATCATTGCGAATGGACTGAAAACATGTTTACCGTGAGTGCTAAAATGACTATCATTATCGCTTTTCGTGTTATTATTATCGACTCTTAATCACTGAGTTTTCAAACCAACAGTACATGGTGGTATTCAGTCCGAAATCAAATTCGCCTTTACGACAATTTTCGAGACTAAATTCAGTGAACGTCATTATATCCATGAAATAATTTTTTCCTTAAGAATACATTTGAAATAAGTAAAATAGATGAAAATTAGCATTCGCTTATTATGTATTGAACTGTTTCATCTCTACATATGTTCTTCTTCAGCATATTATCATTTTTTGGCTTTGAAATGATAAAGAAAGCGAAAAAATAAACAATTTCTTGGATCTTGCGAGAGAGCTTAAAATAGCAGTCGAATATAAACAAAACGGTGATACCAATTGTAATTGGTGCCCAAGGAACAGTCCCCAAAAGCTTGGACAGAAAACCGGAGGAACTAGAAATCAGAGGAAGAATCAAGACCATATAGACCACAGCAGTGTTAAGACCGGTTAGAATACTCTGAAGAGTCCAAGTGACCTGTAGACACTTGTTGTCGCTTAGACTACAGAGAACGTCCACCAGTTAAAACTGGTGTGAAAAACTTGGTGTATAATAATTAAAACAAGCATTTAGACATTGCAAGAGAATTAAAAAGCTGTGGAACATGACGCTGACGATAATACTAATTGTAACTGGCGCGCTTGGAACAGCCCCTAAAGTCTAAGAAAGAGGGCTGGGAGAGTTGGAAATTGGAGGATAAACCGAGACCATTCAAACTACAGCATTGTTGAGATCGGCAAGAAATCTGAGTTCTTGAAACCTGAGGAGATTTACTGTCATTCAGACTTTAATGAAAGACCATCACCTAACGCTGGCGTGAAGCGCTCGCAAGGAATAATAATAATAATAATAATAATAATAATAATAATAATAATAGGGAGAAAGAAGACTCGCCAGCATTGAAGACACTGTTGACGCATCGATACAACGTCTCGAAGACTAGATAGAAAAGCATCGAGGAAGACAGATCACAGACACCAGAAACAATACTGACGACACGAGTATTAGCAGAACGGATATGACCAGAAAACAAAAATGGGAAGAAAAACAACTCTGTGGACGTTTTAAGCGACTAACAAGCGACATATCTCATAAGAAAACGTGGATGTGGCTAAGAAAGGGAAACCTCAAGAGAGAAACTGAATCTCTTTTAATAGCAGCATAAAACAACGCCATAGGACCAACTATATCAAAGCAAGAATAGATAGGACGCAGCAAAACAGCAAATATAGGTTATGTGGTGAAAGAGACGAAACTATCAATCACATATTAAACAAATGCCGCAAACTAGCACACAAAGAGTATTAGTCTAGACACGATTGGTTGGGCGAGGAGATCAACTGGGAATTGTGCAGAAAATTTAAATTGTGCAGAAAATTTAAATTTGATCAGACGAACAAATGGTATATGCATAGCCTTGCATCTGTTCTGGAGAATGAAACGCAGAAACTTCTCTGGATCACCTAATCTCGGCCAGACGACCAGACCTTATAATAATCAACAAAAAAAAGAGAGAGAACTTGTCGAATTGTGGACTTTGCCGTCTCGGCTAACCACAGGATAAAATTGAAAGAAAGCGAAAAGAAGGATAAGCACCAGGACCTTACAAGGGAATTGAAAAACTATAGAACATTAAAGTAACGGTTATGCCAATTGCCGTTGGTGCTCTTGGTATAGTCACCAAAGGTTTGATAAAAGGACAAGAAGACGTGGAAATAAGAGGTCGAGTGGAGACAATCCAAATTACAGCATTGTTGAGATCGGACAGAATACTGAGAAGAGTCCTGGAGACTTAGGGAGAGTTGTCGTCACTTAAACTCAGTGAAAGACCATCGGCTAACGCTGATATGAAATTCTCTCAGGAGTAAAATGATAATAAAATACCTAATTGAAAAACGCTATGTCATGATGGCACACATGGATACTGGTTTAAAAATCCATGACAGACTGGCTATCGAAGCTAATAGGTGCAGACATAATTGAATAGATGATAAAAGGAAAGACAACCCTAATCCAAAAAGATCCCTCAAAAGGATCCAACCCGAACAATTAGAAACCGATAATGTGCTTACTGATGATGTGGAAAATACTAACAGCACAAATTAGGGAAGAGATTTACGATTCGCTAATAAGCCGCGGACTGTTCCTCGAGGAAGAGAAAGGATGCTGCAAGTGGACCAGTGGCACTGGAGAGCTACTATAAATTGATCGACACATCATGAAGGACAGCAAAACGAGGCTTTAAAATCTAGTTATGGTATGGATTGGCAACAAAAATGCATATGAATATTCTCCTACATAGGTGGATAATAGACTGTCTTAAAATGTACAAGTTATCCGGCGGAGTCATAAAGTTTATCGAGGAAACTATGAAAAAGTGGAGAGTGGAATTGACAGAGGGAGGAGAAAGTTTCACTGAGGTGAAAATCCAGAGATAGATCTTCCTTGGAGATGCATTTTCACCATTACTATTTGTAATAGCGATGATGCCTCTCGACCACATACTCAGGAAATGCACATGCAGATATAAATTTCATAAATCGCAAGAAAAAAAATCAACCACTTGATGTACATGGACGACATCAAACTGTTTACCATAATTGAAAAAGAATAGGAAACTCTAATACAGGCTGTGAGAATATACTTGTGAAGATATAGGGATGGAATTTGCCATAGAAAAATGTGTAATGCAAATAATGAAAAGCGGAAAACGACAAATGACGGAAGGAATAGAACTACAAAATTACGGAAAAATCAGAACACACATAGAAAATGAAACGTACAAATATTTGGGAATATTGGAAGCGGACATCCTGAAACGAGCGGAGATGAAAGAAAAATTTAAAAAGAGCTCCTCAGAAAAACGAGAAAACAACTCAAAATCAATCTACATAGAAATCTTATAAAAGGGATAAACACCTGGGTTATCCCACTCGTAAGATACTCGGGACCATACTTAAACTGGAAGAGGGAAGACCTTCAACAAATGGACCAGAGAACAAGAAAATTCATAACGATGCATCAGACCATCCCTTCCAGAGATGACGTTAACAGACAGTATGTGTCAAGAAAAAGAGGAAAAGGATTAGCTAGCATTCAAGATAACATCACTGCACCAATACGACGACTAGAATAATACATTATAAAACGCGAAGGAAACAATACAGACAACACAAGCATCAAAAGAACAAAAATAACCAGAAAACAAAAATATGAAAAACAACTGTGTGGATATTTCAAGCGTCAAAAAAAACAAAATTTCACATGAGAAAGCCTACATCTGGCTAAGAAAGGGAAACCTTAACAGAGAAACTGAATCTCCCTTGATAGCAGCCCAAAACAACACCAGAAGGACTATGTCAAAACAAGAATAGACAAGACTCAACAAGATAGCAGATGTACATTATGTGGTGATAGAGACGAAACGGTCAATCACATTATAAGTAAATGCAGTAAATTAACGCAAAGAGAGAATATACGACTAGACATGATTGCGTGGGGAAAGTAATCCACCGGGAATTGTGCAAGAAGTTTAAATTTTATCATACGAACAAGTGGAATAAGCACAACCTAAAATCCATCAAAGAAAATGAGATGCACAAACTTCTCTGGGATTTTGAGATACAAATAGATCACTTAATCTCGGCCAGACGACCAAACTGAGTGATAGTCAACAACAACAAAAAAACAGAAGAAAAAAAAAGAGAACCTACCGGATAGTGAACGTTGTCGTTCCAGTTGATCACTAGGTAAAACTCAAGGAAATTGAAAAGAAAGATAAGTACCTAGACCTTGCTAGAAAACTGAAAAAAACCTATGGAACATGAAAGTGAAGGTGATACCAGTTGTAATTAATGCACTTGGTATAGTCACCAAAGTATTCGTACAGGACTGGAAGACTTGGAAATAAGAGGACAAGTGAAGACAATCCAAACTACAGCATTGCTGCGAATACTAAAAAGACTCCTGAAGTCTTGAGGAGACTTGCTGTCACTCGAACTCAAGTGAAAAACCATCAGCTAACGCTGCTATGAAATCATCCGCAGGTTCAATCCTGACTAAAGGTAAAAATAACAAGAAATACTTACAATAGCTTAACACTTGTACACGGTTATGGTCAACGGAATTAAAACAATCTACCCCCGCTGATTAAATAAAGGGTTTGGTTCCAAGTTCCGTGTAGGCTCCCAAGTTCGATATGAAACCCCTAAAGAAGGGTGCATCAGCCGAAACATTGTGAATATAACAATAAAGATGAAGACAAAAGTCCGAATATTCTAAATGATATAAATTATCAAACTTCATCTCAGAAATTTAGACAAATGATAACAGTAACAATTTTTATATTCTTACTTATTTCTGTATTTTTCTAAGAATGATATACTCGCTTGTATGCTGCGGACTTTTGCTGAAAGAATAAAAAGGATGACACAGGGGGACAATTAGAGCAAATGACTTACTATATATAGACCATAAAATCTTCAAATAAATCAAAATGAGGCGGAAAATAAAGTCATATGAAGGTCCCGTAAACGTGAATAATATAATGTTTGAGAAAGTTTGAGATATCCGACAAGATCATAAGCTTCAAAACGAAAATATACAATATAATATATAATGGTATGAAAAACTGGAGAGTAGAATATAGAAAGGAAGGTCAAACCTTAGTAGAGATGAAAATCCGAAAAGGCGTCTTCCAGGGAGACTCGCTCTCGTCATTGTTATTTATAATAGAAATGATTCCCCCCAACCACTTACTTAGGAAATGTACGGTGTGGGAGTTACAAATTTTCAAAATCACAGAAAAAGATTAATCATTAATGTATATGGATGACATAAAGGTATTTGCACAAAATGCAAAAGAACTGGTGACCCTAATACAAACAATAAGAATATACAACCGTGATATAGGAACGGAATTTAGCACTGAAAAATGTGCCATGCTAATAATGAAAAGCAGGAAAAGAAAATCAGCGGAAGAAATAAAAATACGAAACAAAGAATGCATTCGGACTCTTAGAAAGACGAAAAACTGCTATTACTTCGCTATAAAGGAATCGGACATTATCAAAAAAGCGGAGATGAAGGAAACAATAAGAAAAGAGTATCAAAAAAGAACGAGAAAGCTTCTCGAAATCAAGCTCTGCAGCAGAAATCTCACCCAAGGGATAAATACCTGAACAGTCCCTCTTGTAAGCTTCTCAGGACTATTCTTAAAATGAACAAAGAAGGAAGTCAGACAAACAAAAGACAAGAAAATTCATGATTATGCACGAGGCTTTACATCCGAGAGATGACAGATTATATGAGTCAAGAAAAGGAAGAAGATTCACTAGCACTGAGCATTGCATAGATGCACCAATACTTGGATTTGAAGACTATATTAACAAAAGCAAAGAAAGATCAATTACAGTAGCCAATTCTATTTGTACTTATATTTTCATTGCAACATAAGTACGGATAAACGACAACAACAAAAATTAGGAAGCAGAAATGGCAAGAAAGACAACTGTATGGGTATTTCGTGCGACAAATTGGTGAGATTGCATTCAAGAAGATGTAGATATGTTTACGATAGGGAATTCTTAAAAGGGAAACTGAATCGCTTTTAATAGCAGCACAAAATAAATATAAGAGGACCTATTATGTTAAAATAGAAATGTTTAATACGCAGCAGAATAACAAGTGTAGGTTTATGCAGAGGCAACACCCCACAAAGCACCAACTGTACAGCCGCCAACCTCCCATCACGAAAACTATCAAAGTTAGACGAACCAGACATACAGGATACTACTGGAGAAGCAGGGACGAGCTCATAAGTGATGTACTCCTATGGACCCCCTCATATGGCCAAGAAAAAGCAGGACGACCAGCTCGAACCTACATACAGCAGCTCTGTGAGGATACGGGATGTAGCTCTGAGGACCTACCAGAAGCGATGAACAATAGGGAGGAGTGGTGAGAGAGGGTCAGGGATATCTGTGCTGGCGACACGACAAGATGATGATGAAGCAAATGCAGCAAACTAGTACAAAAGGATTACAAGACTAGACACGACTGGGTGGGAAAGTTCATTCATCGGGAATTGTGCAAAAGACTGAAATTTGACCATACAATCAAATGGTATATGCACACACCAGAACCCGTTCTATAAAATGAGACGCATAAAATTCTCTTGGATTTTGGGATACAAACAGATCCCCTAATCCAGGCAAGAAGACCAGTACAAGAGTTAATAAGGAAAATAAGAGAATTTGTTTAGCGAATTTTGCCGTCTAAGCAGACCACAGAGTGAAAATAAAAGTAAGGAGAAAAAGAGAAAAGTACTTTGACCTTGCTAAAGAACTAAAAAAAACCTATGGAACATGAAGGGGACGGTGATACAAATTGTATTGGCGAGTTTGGAACGGTTCCCAAAGAACTGGAAAGAGGATTGGAACAGTTGGAAATCGGAGGAAGAATCAAGACCATCCAAAACCAACATTGTTAAAATCGGCCAGAATATTGAAAAAGTTGTGGAGACTTGAATAGATTTGCTGTCACAGTGAAAAAAGCACAAGGAGTAAAATAATAATAATAATAATAATAATAATAATAATAATCCCACAGATTACGTTGACAGAGTATATGCGTCAAGAAAAGAAGAAGGAAGAATACTTACCAGCATTGAAGGTAGCTGTGATGCATCGACGATTCAAAAACAACTTAAAAAACGTGCGGAGGAAGACTGATTACAGCCACGAGAAACAATACTAACACGAGGATCAACAGATTAAAAATAACTAGAAAACAAAAATGGGAAGCAAAACAACTCTAGAGACATTTTAAGCGATGAGCAAGCGACATCTCACACGAGAAAACTTAAAAGGGAAAACCTTAAGAGAGAAATTGAATATCTTCTAATAGCTGCGCAAAACAATGCCATAAAGACCAAACATATCAAAGCAAGAATAGATAAGATTCAACAAAATAGCAAATGTAGTTTATGTGGTAATAGAGACGAAACAATCAATCACATAATAAGCGAAAACAGCAAGCTAGCACAGAAAGAGTATAAGACTAGAAACTACTGGGTGGGATAGGGGATCTACTAGGAATTGTGTAAGAAATTTAAACTTGACCATACGAACAAATGGTGTATGCATAACCCCGAATCCGTCCTGGAAAATGAGACGCAGAAACTCCTCTAGGATTTTGAGATATAACATTAAACGGATCACTTAATCTTGGCCAGACGACCAGACCTAATAATTATCAACAACAAAAAAAGAAGATATATATATATATATATATATATATATATATAAGAAACATACCGAATTTTGGCCTTTGCTATCCCGGCTGACCATAGAGTGAAATTGAAAGAAAACGAAAAGAAAGATATGTACATAGATTTTGCTAGGCAGTTGAAAAACTGTGGAGCATGAAAGTGACGGTTATACAAATTGGAATTGGTGCTTTTAGTACAGCCACCAACAGATCATTAAACGGACTGAAGGACTCGAAAATTAGAAGACGAGTGGAGACCATCCAAACTTCATTATTAGTATCGGGCAGAATACTGAGAAGAGTCCTGGAGACTTGAGGAGACACTCTGTCACTCAAACTCCAGTGAGAAACCATCGGCTAACGCTGTTGTGAAAAACTCTCAAAGGAGAATAATGATAATAATAATAATGATAATAATAATAATAATAATAATTATTATTATTATTACTATTGTTATTACTTTTATTTGAAAAATCTGTGGAAGATGAAAGTGACGGTTATAGGAATTGTAGTTGGTGCGCTTGGATCGTTCCCTGAAAGCTTGAAATGGAGACGAGGAATTGGAAATCAGAGGAAGAATTGAGACAATATAGACCACAGCAATATTGAGATTAATTAGAATACTTCGAAGAGTTCAGAAGACGGAAGGACACTTCATATCACTCAGACTCCAGTGAGAAACAACCAATTAAAACTGGTGTGAAAAACTCGTAAAGAGTGAAATAATACAAGACTAGGCACGATTGGGTGGGAAAGGTGATCTACTGGGAATTGCTCAAGAGCTTAAAATTTGATCATGTTAACAAATGGTGTATGCACAAAGCAGAATCTGTTTAAGAAAATCAGACACACAAAACTCACTGGGATACAAACGGATCACCGAATCCCGGTCAGAAGATCAGAAGATAAACAAATTACAGGATAAGGCCAGAAAGCTGAAGAAGTTGTGGAACATGAAGGTGATGGTGATACCAGTTATAATTGGTGAACTTGGAACAGTCCCCAAGAATCTGGAAAAAGGCTCAATAAGCTGGAGATGAGAGGAAAAATTGAAACTGTTCAGTGGGGGGGGGTCTTTATGGGGTAATGGTTAAAGCGATAGACTGTGGAATTGTAGAAAGCGACTTCGTACACAAGTCGTGCTATGACGTTCCCTTTCGGACAAGTACCCTTGGGAAAGGTATGAACCCCCGTATCCTCCCAGCTATGGGTTAAATAGTACCATGACTGTTCTTCTAGGAGAATAGCTTTGGCATTAAATAACCTACAAAGGTTGATATGCCATTAAACAAAGAAACCAAACCAAACCAAACCTGAAACTGTTCAGATGACAGCACAACTTAGATCAGCCAGGATTCTTAGATTTCAATGAAAAACAATCAGTTAAAACTGGTGTGAATAACTTGCAAAGAGTAAAATAATAATTTCCTTTGAGATAACAGAAACTTAAAAAGAGAAACAGATTCATTATTAATAGTAACACAAAAATAAAACTGTAAGAACTAATTATTTAAAAGCAAAAATAGATAAAACTCATGAGAATAGAAAATGTAGGCTATAAAAGACATAGTGTAGTAAACTGGCCTAGAAAGAATACCAGAGCATACACGACTGGGAGGAAATGGTGATCCACTGGGAATTGTGCAAGCGAATGATATTCAACCACAGGTTAATGGTATATACAGAGACCAGAATCTGTTCTCGAAAATGAGGCACAATAATATTCTCTGAGATTTTGAAATAAAAACGAATCACCTCATGCCGGACGGAATACTAGTTCTATTTTTAGTCAATA
The DNA here is from genome assembly GCA_963585895.1 of Sepioteuthis lessoniana. Lineage (NCBI taxonomy): Eukaryota > Metazoa > Mollusca > Cephalopoda > Myopsida > Loliginidae > Sepioteuthis > Sepioteuthis lessoniana. Next base: position 73,822,821 of record OY757936.1, on the reverse strand, counting down.
TAAAATCAACTTGTCATCTTGTGGACTTCGATGTTTCTCCAAATCACAGTAAAAAGTGAGTAGTAAAGTTGGCGACTTTAGTCGAGGGCGACCAGAAGTCTTCCTTTTCAACAGCTACTACACTGAGGTATCGGGGAGGGCGCTACTCCTTTCCCTGGATTGCTCCACTTTAGCCTTGATACGTACCTTATATTGCTGAGTGTTAAGCAAGGAGGTATCAAGTACCATTTTTTTAAGTCTTTGGTATGACGTGACCGGGGATTGAACCCAGGTCTCCCGGAACATTGGCGAACACTCTACCCATTGGGCCAATAAGTAAAGTTGGCGACCGTAGTCGTGGGTAACCCGAAAGTTCCCTTTTCAATAGCTACCACAAAATGGTATCACCGTCAGCCTGGTGTTCCACAGTTTTCTTAGTTCTCAAGCAAGGTCTAAGAACTTGTCTCTCTTTTCACTTTCTTTGATTTTCACTCTGTGGTCTCCAACAAAGCTTGGTTTTAAAAAGTTTTCTTCTTCTTCTTCTTCTTCTTCTTCTTCTTCTTCTTATTATTATTATTATTATTATTATTATTATTATTATCTTTTAAAGAAGTCTGAGTGACAGCAAGTCTCTCCATGTATCGAAGACTCTTCTGCGTATTCTGACTGATCTTAACATTGCTGTGGTCTAGATAGTCTTGATTCTTTTTCTGATCTCCTGTTTCCTCAGTCTCTTCTTCAGTTGTTTAGAAACTGTTCCAAGCGCACCAACAACTATTGGTATCACCGTCACTTTTAGTTTCCACAGCTTTTTCAGTAGTCTGGTAAAATCCATTTATTTGTCTTATTATTATTTTCATTACTTGAAAGTTTTTTTTTTTTAACAACAGTTTTAAATTGCTGTTTTTCTACTGGAATTTGAGTGTCACGTGTCCAGGATTCTATTAAATATTCTAGCTGATCTTAAAAGAGCGTCTCAATCTTCTTCTGATCTCTAGTTCTCCTAACCGCTTTTCTAAGCTTTTTCCAAAGACATTTTTCTTTTTCTTTCTTTCTTTCTTTCTTTCTTTCTTTCTTTCTTTGTAGTTATCCATGTTTTACCATCTTCTTTCCTTTATTATTATTATTATTATTATTATTTTAACCGTGCAAATTTTCACACCTGCATAAGCTGATATCTTTAACTGGAGTTTCAGTGACAACAAGTCTCTTCAGGTCTCAATATTTTGGACGATCTCAATAATGCTGTGGGGGGAATGGTCCCTATTCTTCCATTGATTTCCAACTTTTCCAGTCCTCTTTCCAAGCCTTCAAGGACAGTACAAAACGCACCAATTAAAGATGGTACCGCCGTCACCCTCATATTTCACTGCTTTCTTCTTCTTCTTCTTCTTCTTCTTCTTCTTCTTCTTATTATTATTATTATTATTATTATTATTATTATTATTTCCGCTTATGAGTTGTTTTTTTTTTTTGCACCAGCGTTGGCTGCTGGAATTTCAATGGAGTCTGGGTGACAGCAAGTCCCCCAGGTCCCCGAGACTGGATAGTCTCGATTCTTCCTTTGATTTCCAATTCCTCCCGTCTTTTTCCTAAGCACACTGACTGGGAGTGGCATCATGTGACTCTTATTTCAAACCTTTTTCATTATTATTGTGACTACTAGTTATATTATTATTATTAGTAGTAGTAATATATGATTTAAAGGTTAATTGACTTTCTATTTATAAAAATGTTTTTGCGAGTTATGACTAAAGAAAGACCAGTACTCCGAAAGTAAGTCCTCCTATTCATTTGCACAGTCATCGAAAAAGCAAAAAACAAAAAAAAAAAAACAAAAAAAAACAAAAACAAAACAAAACAAAGCAAAAACAAAAAACAAACAAGAAACACAATGAAATCTTTGGAGAGAGCAAATTTTCAGTATGTAAAAACTTTTTTTTCATATAGATAGTATCATGAGCTCTAAATTGTTCTTGCCAGCGATGAAAAAGAATCTTCATGCCAGATACGTAGATATGGACAGATTGTGATAGATAGATAGATAGATAGATAGATAGATAGATAGATATGAGAAACGGAGACAGAGAGATCGAGAGATATATTGATGGAGTGATTTGAGAGAGCTAGAATAGACGGACAAATAGACAGATAGATTTGAATAGAAACAGAGAGACAAATAGACGTAGCTAGCTTGCTTGCTTGTTAGATTGATAGATTTGAATAGAGATAAAGGCATAGAATCAAATAGACTAAGATATACAGTGTGACAAACAATTAGATAGATAGATAGATAGATAGATAGATAGATAGATAGATAGATTTGAATTGAATTGAAATAGATTCGAACAGAATAAGTCATACCCATTGATACCCAACAGAAAAACAGACACATACATACATACATAGTGAAGGAGATAGATAGATAGATAGATAGATAGATAGATATACTTAAAATAAGATATTGCTTGCTAAGTACGGTTAACTACCCAACAATTTAATCATAAATTTCAAACAATTTCATGTCACGTCGTCTCTTTATCAACAAAGATTTTTTTTATGGTAAATTTTTAGCGATGTTCACGTTATTCCTAATAAAGAAAAATCTTACTCTGAAAATCACAAAAATTCGAAAGACAATCGAGGAAGAGCAAAAGTCTATGCATAAAAAAAGACAAAATAGCAATTCTCCGTATTCCCAGAATATTGGTGTGCTTCCTGACCTATACCCCGACCCGGTCCTGTTATCTATTTTTCAGTTTTCAAAGGTTGGCAAGCATAGTAAGCAACTGTGCCGATAACTAGAACGAAAGAAAAATCAACCAGAAGTCTTTTACACCAGCAGAGTGCGAATCATAAGCAGCAACGACTGTGCTTGGCGCCAATAAATTTCTACCATGATTAAGCAATTTTTTATTGCTTAGTTAGCTTACGCCATTTTCCCGGCATGCCTCAGTGTCCGAGCTGAGCAGCAACAGACGTAATCAACATGTTATCATTCATCCCATTACTAACATTTGATATTCATTAGAAAGACAAAAAAAAAAAAAACAATAAAAAACAAAAAGCAAGCAGACAACATCAACAACACAAACAACAAAATATAAAATAAACAAACTGATAAAGACTTAACACCAAGCTATTTGGTTTTAACTGAATGTCATGTCGTAACCTCAGCCTCTGAAAACACCCGTTCCTACCATGAACTAACGACTTAGTTTGTCACCTTGTTGATTGTGAAAAGCTAAATGAGATTTTTTTTTCGAGCAATCGTCTATGCGGTTTTATGACACATTGCTTTTTATGAAATAATCAGACTGTTTAATAAACAGAAAGCTCTCTCTCTCTCTCTCTCTCTCTCTCTCTCTCTCTCTCTCTCTCTCTTTCTCTCTCGGCACTTCTCTCCTTTACTACCTTTCGCAAAGTCTTCCAGATGTGATAGATAGAAAGAATGTGTGTGTGTGAGAGAGAGAGAGAGAGAGAGAGAGAGGGAGAAAGAGAGAGAGAATGGTTTATGGTAATATGAATATAGTCACTTCTCTTTTTTCAGATATCTTTTCGCTTTTTCCTCATCCATCATCGGCTACCTCTTTTTTAAACCAGTTTGTGAGTAATATATATATATATATATATATATATATATATATATATATATATATATATATATATTAAACTGGCGAATACGAGAGTTGACAAAAGAGCAATGTGACATCAGAGAAAAATATCTAAAAAGAGAAATGTTGACAATATCAATGTTGCCGTCAACTCACTCTCACTCTCTCTCACTTCTCTCTCTGTCTCCCTCACACACACACACACTCTTTCTTTCTTTTCCCCTCTCTCTCATACTCCCTTACACAATCTTTCTCTATCTCTTATCACAACTGAAGGAACTAAATTGTTGAAAAACAACGGTAGCGAAGGAGAAGTAGCAAAAGATATATATATATTTTTTTCTTTTGCTATATTTATCGTTTCCTTCCTCTCTCTTCGGCCAGTTTGAGAGATACAAAGTTATATATATATATATATATATATATATATATATATACATATGCATGTGTGTGTGAGTCTGTCTGTCTGTGGAGGAGTCTATTGGAAAATGTCTCTTATAAATTTGTTCTTACTTTTCCAGTGCCCAGCATATCTTGTTCGTGTTACTTTGATAGTTTGTGAGATTGGAGGTAAGTGGCATTACAGCAGCTATTTTGTCAGGTGTTGTTTTCAAGATTTGTTCGTAACAGCATTTAGCATTCTTGCATAGTTCCTGTGTCAAAGTGTTTCGGTAGAGTCAATGTGATGCAACCATGCAGTAATACCAGCACAGCCACAGCTTGGAAGAAATACTATTGTTATTTTGTCTAAGAAATCATGAAAGATAATTTAGGACTCCGGTTGTCTGTTTTAATTGTAAGTTGTTTCTTAGCGAGATTTGGACGTTGGAAAGGAAAGGAACATATAAAAAAAAGAATCGAGGCAAGTAAAGATAGAGAGAGAGAGAGAGAGAGAGGCTATAAGAGAGAGAGAGAGAGAAAGAGAGAGGGAGGCTATAAAAGAGAAAGTGGGAAGGTTAACGAGGGTCCCTCAACTTTTGGTCGGAATAGTAGATGACGCTTGGGTTAAAAATAGAAATGTATCGGCGGCAAATCAGAGATAGATTCTGATTGGATGAAAGAAACACAAACGGAAAAGCCGTTAAGGGGCCGCATGATAGAAGGTAGGAAAAAACGGTCAGTTGGACACCAGAGAAGATGATATGAACATGGCCAAAAAGTACGGCCTCTATTTTAGGGGTGAACTCTGCGAGGGAGTCTCACACCCGTTGCGAAGCCGAGAAGGAACCAACGAGCGAGCTCGTGCGAGAATTACGACAGAAAACGAGAAAGATATTATTAAGGTCTATGTCTACTCTCTCCCTCTCTCCTTGTGTTATCGTGACATTGTATTCCTCTCTGTCTTGCTAAAGCGGTCGACTCAGTTAATACTTAGTTTCTCTCTTTTCGACGACTACTAATAGGTGTAGTAGCGAATAAACTCTTTTATTAGCGAACCAATACGGTGTTTTGAATGTTCGTCACTTTTTCTCACTGTGAAGTTACAACGGGGTCCGATGATACTTAAAGCGCAGCGCCATAAGGGTCTCCTGAGAACCGTTGGGGTAAAAGCGTCTATGTGGCTTAATTGTATTACAAACGTCAATTTGAGAATAGTAGCGTTCCAATCAGATTAAAATGGGATCGGCAACCTACTGACAGCAGTCCATGCCTTTTCTAAGCATATGTTAATATGGCTTTCAGTTGATGATGAGATATTGCTGTTCTACTAATGAGATATTGCTGGTCTACTAATTTCAGAGGCGTGCCACTTAAAGTCGATATGGTTTCATCTCCTTGAAAGGATAAGAACTCTGTTTTATCGACGTTCTTGTCGAAACCAATGCCTCTTGCTGCTTGCTCTAGGTTGTGCAGTAGCGATTCACCTGAGACAGCTATATTTGCCAGAAGCGCTTGATCAAATGCGCAGTTTGCATCTGTCATAATTTCAGCTGGATATCGTCTGCTTTTGGCCTTTTTTAAAATGTAAAACCATTTTATTCTATAAGATCTTTTAATATTTGTAGCATGTAATTTAGGTAGGCGATAAATAAGTGTAATGCTGATCTATTTCAATACAAAACTGCCCCATTGGGTGACTGAACCCTTGCTTTTATGTTTTTTCTTGAGCATCATTTGAGTCCTGACAATTTCTTTCTTCTGAGGAAGGAATCAGATACCTTGGAGAAACCAAGCACCAACAACAAAATGATAAAAACATTCTCTTAAGGTTACCTTAAAGAGAAAAAGAAATCACAAGACTAGGATAAGAATATTTATCTATGTTTTTATTATCTGTTTTCTTTAAACATCTTTAATTAGCCTTTCTGAGTCTCTTCAGCTGAAATTACCCCCACTAAAACCAACCTTTAAAAAAGCAGGATTTTAAAAAATACTTCATTCAATCCACCAAAGTTACATAGCCTACATGAAATAAGAAAGAATAAGCCGAGACCACAATTAAAATAAAATTAGATTATTAAACTTAAAACTTAGAAGGAAAAATGCTTTTAAAGCATTTTTGTTTGAAGGAAAAACTGATATTATCAAAAGGCCCAGGAGATATATAACTTTGCAACTCTAAAACGTTGATCAAACCGGAGAATTCAAACTCCACGATAAACAAACATGATGCCTCCAAAATCACTTGGTTATTTTGCTCCGGTTTATCTCTGAATAACAGATTCCGAGGAATTAAACGAACCATAAAAGTGTAGAGCATTGAAAAAACTGGGATGCAGCATGGTAGCTGTGAAGCCAAAGCAAGGTGGGTCAATGGAGCACTTCACCAGATACTAAGTGGAGAAACCTCACAGGTCAGCAACCAAAATCAAATAATTTATTGAGGAAAGTACTATTACTCACCTATATGAGTAGCGTCTACTGATGAAGAATATAGCTACTTAAATATTACCATGACTTTAATGAAAACCATATATATATATATATGGAGAGAGAGAGAGAGAGAGAGAGAGAGAGAGAGAAGCGGAGGAGAGTTGATGGTAAAAGCAATACAGTCAGCACACTCTTTTTCGATAACTTTATCTTTCGTTAGATCTCTCTTTCGAAAATTTACTTCCTATAAGAGCAGCGATAGATAGAAAAAGAGAATGAGAGAGAAAAAATGGGAGAGAGAAAGAGAGTGAGAAATTTGGCAAGAAGAATAATACAGTCAACCGTCTCCTTTTCGCTATATTTATCTCTATTCCATTCTTTCGCCAGTTTGGGACACCTAAGTGCAGCAAGAGAGAGAGAGAGAGAGAGAGAGAGAGAGAGAGAGAGAGAGAGAGAGAGAGAGAGAGAATAACCGGTAATAATAATAGTCAATACACACTCCTTTCTCTTTTGTCACGAGTCGGTTTTGCTACATTACATTTTTATCATCTATCCTCTCTCTGTCTGTCTGTCTGTCTTTCTTTCTCTCTCTATTGAAAGTTGGATTCTCCAAATGTGGATATATATATATGTATATAGTGAGAGGTGCCAGTACTGATACAACTACTAATGTGTATATATATATATACCAATTCCTCCGCACGAACAGGATGCAATACAAGGTCAATTTTAAGCGGTGTTCAACAGATTTGAATTTAAATTCCTTCTCTGGGAGCGTTTGAAAAAGCCTACTCTGTTCTATTATTCACTCATAGCTGATGGGGAAATAGTTGGATAAGGACCTTTCCCAAGGGAATAAGCGCTTGGTGCAGTGCAAACAGCCTCGTCCATGATTTGAACTCAGGTAGCTGTGTCTGTTTCTTACGACGTTAACAATTATACCACGGGCGCAAATCTCTCCCTTTCGCTACATCTCGATTTTGTTAGTTTGAGTCAGCTCATGAGATAAAAGAGGTGGGAATACCTTTCAAAGTTATAAAGTCATGTTTTTCTCTTTTTCGCTCTTCATCCATTTTGATGAAAGTGGGGGTTGGATTCACGGCATAAATAATGGTGCATGCTTTAAATTTGCTGTTAGCCATACGACTTATGCTTTCTGAGAATTCATATCTTTCACCGGAGGCAGGTGAGGAGTGGGTGTGTGAGGGCTTATATCTGGCATGCGTGACACCTTATCTACTCGTGTATAAGTATAAACTCACAAAACAGATGCATACAACACCCTAAAGCTATTATGATATTTACAAATTTAGTCAGCACATAAATCCCCCGTTATCCGCGGGGTGTTTGTTCGAAGACTCCAAGTGAATGCCTGTAACAGCAAATGGTACCGAACTCCACCATTATATTGATAAAATTTCATTATAGATAAAATATCATCATTAAGTTGTGCTAATAGTACGGAGTTCCCTGACCCTCTGTTACCAATCGTCCGTAGCTCCTAGCACGTCCACTAGACAGCACCCAGTGTCCATACAGAGGTGATGTATGTAAGGATTTGCTGTTTAACAAACACTGGTGTGTCCATGTGTAGAAGCCCATTAGAGAAAGTCGCTTATGAGTTCGTTGTTGCTTTTCAGCAGTGAACAGCATGTTTTATTCGTCTAACTAGAATGGTTTATAAGATGGGAGGTAAGTGGCTGTTGAAAATAGCCTGTTATTGTCGCGAAAACTACTTTCCATCCTGCTCTTGCCTCTTGCAAATTAAATAATTTCAAAATATAGTTTTGAACAAATATACAATCTTAACTTTGACCAATTATTTTTTTTTGTATAGATACATATAAAGGAGCGGATAAAAATAAAAATGTTTGTTAAATCTATTCAAATATTATCATAAAAAAAGGAATCAATGACTACAGCCAAACAAATCCAAGAATAGATCTTTATGATTTTCATTTGCTTCGATGGTTAGAAGATTTTATAAGCGGTAAAACATTCAGAAACAAAGAACTTTCTGCGGTCTTTCAATTTTTTTTCGTCCACAAATATAGAATAGGTAGGACAAAAACCACACACACACAAACATACACGCACGTGTGCATTTACCAAACAATTTTTAGCCTCGTTTGTTTTTGTATATCCAATAATGCTTTTTTTTTTAAATCTTTGGTTATTTCTAAACGCTACTCTATTTGTGCTTATATATATATATATAATCACATGGGCGATTTTACTCGCGAAGGAAGAACTCCCAACTGGACAACTTCGTCTATCATGATCCAGAAGATACGCCATACTCGTGACCATAGACTATGAGGGTTGGTCTGCAATTGCGCATTTGATTTGCAGCTACTCCATGCCCCCTTAAATGCCGTTCTTCTCTTCGCCTTCGAGGGATGTCAAGGGCATTAGTACCAAGAAAAACGAAGATGGCTTAGTCCAGGATTTGAACCCCAGTTATCAGTTTTATTTCGTACAATTATAACCGTTAAGCTAAACGTGTGGATACCAATCATTCTCTCTCTCCCCCCACCCACCCCTCTCTCTCGCTCCTGCCTGCGCGGAGGGAGTGGTAAACACAGACAGACAGACAGACACACACACACGCACACACACATATATATATATTGCGCGGGTATGTATGTATACAAAGGAATAGATGTACATACAAAAAAAAGAATATATATATATATATATATATATATATATATGGTGTAATGGTTATCTTCGTAGGAAATGGACACGGCGACACGAATTCAAACCCTGGACGAGGCTGATTGCATTTCACATAGCACTAATACCCTTGGGAAAGGTACGAATCCAATTATTCTCCCTCTAGCTATGGGTAAATAGTAGGGCAGATTAGATTCTTCAGTCTTGGTTAGGCAACTAGTCTAGGAGAAGTAAAACTCTGAATTTAAACCTGTTAAACTCCGCTTAAAAATTGACCATGTGTCATATCCTGCCCGAGCAGAGGGGTTGGTATATATATATTGAAGATGCTCGTGGTGTAAACATTAATGTTTTAAGAAATGGATCCAACGACCCGAGTTCAAATCCTATACGATGCTGTTTGCATTTCACATAGCACAAATACCCCAAGGAAAGGCATGAATTCAGTTATTCTACTTCCGACCATGGGTAAATTGGAGGACAGACTGGGTTCTTTAATCTTGGTATGGCAACCAGTCTAGGAGAAGGAAAACTCTGAATTCAAGTCGATAAAACTCTGCTTAAAAAATTGACTTTGTGTCGCATCCTGCTGTCCTGAGCGGTTGGACATATATATATATATATATATATAAAGATTTTTGTTCTCTTCTACTCTTCTTTTTTCCCTTTTATATCCATTTACTT
>OY757936.1:73730554-73808054 GCA_963585895.1 Sepioteuthis lessoniana | reverse complement strand
GGTATGTGTCTTTGATTAGCAGCTGCATTTGTGTACAGTTGGGTGCTTTGAGCTACCCGTTTAGGGGTCTATTTGAATTCTACGAGCACATGCAAACATCGAATAGAATTAATTCGAAAAAAATTTGAAATAAGAAAACTTGTACACAGTTATAAAGAGTTTCATTGGTTCCTATTGAATACTTATAATTTGCATACAAACGTGAGGTTTCAAGTATTCTTATCTAATACTAATAATTTGCAGACAAATCTTTTTGATCAATTGATGGGACACTAACCGGTACAACCACTCTGTTTCAAAATGAACCTGGTTGTAATGGCAAAAAAGGGTGATTTCACATTCCCCAGAACTCTAGAAGTGGAGCCTTACCACCTGATATACGAGGTGCATACGATGAGTTTCCAGATTTTTTTCGTATAGGCACTTTTATTGATAGTACACACATGAAACTCTAGTCCCCTTAGAAGTGATCTCCTCCGGCTGCAATGCACTTCTGGTACCGTTCCAAAAACTTCTGGAAGGTCCCATCAAAGTCCTCTTGTGTGAGCGTGTCAATGACATTCGTCACAGTCTCTTTCATCTCCTCAATTGTCTCATAACAACAGCCTCTGAGCTTAGGGAATATCCAAAAGTCACAGCGAGCAAGGTCTGGACTATAGGGAGAGTGAGGAACTGTCTTGATGCCCATCTTGCTCAAATAGTCTGTGACAAGGATCGTGTTATGGACTGGTGCATTGTCCTGGTGGAAATGCCACCGACCCGATTTGAAGAGCTGTCCTCTTCCGACGGAATCTCTTCCTGAACTCCCTTTAAACCTCAACATAGTAACCCTTTGGCCAATCAACTCTGGTGTATTGACTTCCTTACTCCTCCTACATCTCTCATCATCCCTCACAAACTCCCTGCCTTCCTTGAATCTCTTAGCCCACTCGAAAACTGATGCTGGATTCATGCAAGATGGTCGAAAAGCAGTCTGAAGCATTCCATACGTTTCTGCGGCATTTTTTCCAAGTTTAAAACAGAATTGTATTGCATATCGTTCTTCTAAAGTGTCCTCATGTCCAGATTGCATTTTTGAAATTCACCAGCTGTGACAATCAGGTTTTAGTAGGGTGTATTCCAATTGCTGCTGTAGCTGTTGATTTGAATCTGAAATCATAAAAATCGGTCAGTCATCTCATAACATATATAGCAATAACATAGTGAATTTTCAAGAGTCTACGTCAATTTTAAATGCCCATACGAAAAAAAGTCTGGAAACTTATCGTATGCACCTCGTAGTTTAGTGTCATATAAAGAAAAGTCCTTTTTGGGAAGGTCTAACCCGTCTACAAGACGTTTAGTCGGTGTATTCTAAGCCCGAGTGATAGGACAAGGAAGGTTTGTATTTACCTAAGCAGGATGCAACACAATTGTTAGTTTTTAAGCGGAGTACAGTTGGTTTAATTTCATTTTCCTTTATCTACACCGGTTGCTGAATGAAAACTGAAGAGTATTGATAACTGGGGTGGGGGTAGGTAGGAGAGATGGATTCATGTCTTTCTTGAGGGCATTAATGCAAAGTGAAATGTAAACAGCCTTGGCCAAGATTTGAACTTGGTTTGCCCTCTCCATTTCCAACGACATCAGTCATCACCCACAATGCACTACGATGTGGATTTGTTTACTACTTAGTAATTCTCATTTGATTGGGTTCAAAACAGACATATTCTAAGTTTATGAAAAAAAATTTTGGCAGTGTTAATCAAGAACAGCACCACGTTCCGGAATGTAAAGTTGGTTTGAAATCAGAGTTTTCTTTCTCCTAGACTGGTTGCCAAACTAGGTAATGCGAAAGAACTCAGTCTGACTTACTATTTATCTATAGCTTCGAGAGAAGAGATGGATTCATGCCTTTCCCAAGGGCATAAGCGCAAAGTGAAACACAAACAGTATCATCCGGGATTTGAACTCAGATCACCGATTTCATTTTCTACGACGATAACCGTTACGCTTATCATGTCATCCAACTGATAATCCCTCACGTAAAGCTATTCTTTTGTATTAATAGTGACTTGGTATATATATATATATATATATATTGTAAAGTCAAAGAATTTCTGTGACGAATCACTCTGGAGACATTCTGGTGACATCTTTAAAGAATATTTTTTGAGATTTTTCGGCATTATTCACGACAAAGATTTGTCGTACCCTATGTAGACGAATATTTCAGTTAGTGATTATATCCATAATTACCCAGCCAAAATATCATCTATGAAGTAGAAGAATTAATCCAAGGATTTCCCAGATAATGTCGCTATTTTATGTTTTATGCAAATTTAAATACAATTTTTTAATAGAAATATACTGTACATTAGAATGAAGTAAATTGTTTGGGGTCAGGAATGATTACAAGTGTTATTGATAGATATACGAGGTGTATACGATAAGTTTCCAGACTTTTTTCGTGTGGGCACTTTTATTGATAGTACACATATGAAACTCTAGTCCCCTTAGAAGTAATCTCCTTCGGCTGCAATGCACCTCTGGTACCGTTCCAACAACTTCTGGAAGGCCCCATGGAAGTCACCTTGTGTGAGCGTGTCAATGACCTTCGTCACAGCCTCTTTCATCTCCTCAATTGTCTCATAACGACAGCCTGTGAGCTTAGGGAATAACCAAAAGTCACAGGGAGCAAGGTCTGGATTACAGGGACGGTGAGGAACTGTCTTGATGCCCAACTGTGTCAAATAGTCTGCGACAAGGATAGAGTTGTGGACTGGTGCATTGTCCTGGTGGAAATGCCACTGACCTGATTTGAAGAGTACTGGCCTGTTCCAACGGAATCTCTTCCGGAACTCCCTTAAAACCTCAACATAGTAACCCTAACCCTAACCCTTTGGCCAATCAACTCTGGTGTATTGACTTCCTTACTCCTCCCACACCTCGCATCATCCCTCATAGACTCCCTGCTTTCCTTGAATGTCTTATGCTAAAACTCAAAAACTGATTCTTGATTCATGCAAGATGGTCGAAAAGCAGTCTGAAGCATTCCATACGTTTCTGTGGCATTTTTTGCCAAGTTTAAAACAGAATTGTATTACATATCGTTCTTCTAAAGTATCAGATTGCATTTTTGAAATTCACCAGCTGTGACAATCAGGCTTTAGTAGGGTGTATTCCAATTGCTGCTGTAGCTGCTGATTTGAACCTGAAATCATAAAAATCGGTCAGTCATCTCATAAGATATATAATAATACATACTGAATTTTCAAGAGTTGGGACAATGAACCAGTCCACAACTCCATCTTTGTCACAGGCTATTTGACCAAGATGGGCAACAAGACAGTTCCTCACTGTCCCTATAGTCCAGACCTTGCTCCCTTTGACTTTTGGTAATTCCTTAAGCTCACAGGCTGTCGTTATGAGACAATTGAGGAGATGAAAGAGGCTGTGATGAAGTCATTGACACGCTCACACAAGAGGACTTCAATGGGGCCTTTCAGAAGTTTCTGGAACGGTACTAGAAGTTCATTGCAGTTGGAGGAGATTACTTCGAAGGGGACTCGAGTTTCATGTGTGTACTATCAATAAAAGTGCCCATGCGAAAAAAGTCAGGAAACTTATTTAATGATCGTCGTATATATGATTTGTAAATGAAAGTTTGCAGGTAACATTATTTTTAACATTTTTATTTATTTGCTAACAATTAGATGGTTTAAAGTCTAGTAAAGGGACATTTCTATTTGATCATAGATAGGTTCCTAACAGTTACTATTATCTCGGGTCAGAGTGGACCTGAGAGTAATGATAATGAAAGGTACTCCCCATTTCCCAAAGTTTCTGGACTAGAGCCTCACCATCAAGTTGTTTAGTGTCATACTCTAGGCACTCGTTGAGATGGGGATCTTAAAGTCAGCTTACTCTACAACTCAAGCTTTGTACAAAATTCAGTGTCGCCCATTATTATCAATTTTGTATTTAAACAATTATTTTAAAACCAAAATTTCATTTATTCTAAAAGAACAGTCTGCAATCAAAATATATTATTCGGTTTTAAATGATTAATTTTACACTATCAAAAATATATGAATTGGCAAAAATTCGTAAATCTTCTGTTTATGCATTTTTATTTTGGGTTCATGTTTCAATGCTGTAGGATTTGATAATACCTAATGATATCAGTTGAGATTTTATAATGTCCAACAATAAACAAGAATAGTGGTCCCAAAACTTATTTGCCATCCGAATTATGATAATACGTTTAAATGATACAAAAATGATTTATTTAATATATAAAAATACGTCCGTACATTCATATTAAAAAGATATATAATTATAGAAACATTTAAACAAAAAAGAATACTGATTTTTTGTTTTGTTTTTTGTATTGTAATTGAGAAAAAGCGTCTCTATGAGGAGATTTTAACTTTCTGCTGAATTTTTTCCCCCTTTTTTTCACTTTCAGAAATATACATGATTCACTCAATTTTCCTAAAAACATTATTTTGAAAATAGTGACTACATCACACACACACACACACACACACACACACACACACACACACACACACACATATATATATATATATATATATATATATATATATATATATATATAATACATTGTTTTTAAAAAATAAGATATACCTCATCTCGAAGGAACTCGTATTTTTTTGTGGAATCCCAAGTCTATGCAGAACCTAACTGGAAATCGCCCTGTGGGTGGGGAACTTAGAAATGCATCCTCTGTAGAGGACCCCAAAAAGGTTCCACTAGACATGACAGTAAACTGCATCTGATAGCGAGGTTCCGATACTGGAGTTTTGGGAAGTGTTGATTACCCATTTATTGCTATCACTCTTAAGTAACAGTCAAGACCCTGTCTAAGGGACAAACTGGTCTGTTTAAAGATTATTCTCTTTTGGTTGAGCCCTGTGAAAAAACAAACAAAACAAAAACGATAAGAAACAACAACACATAGACGTAAATATAAATGTACAATGAACGCGATTCTCTAACCTCTTGGCATAAAATTTAGAATTTTCCAAATTGTCTTCCTGATTGGCATACCAGTAAGTCAATTTGGAAAATTCTGGCTTAGAAGGAAACTAACTTTTAACTTAAAACATTTTTAAAGTTATACCTATTTATGTCGATAGCGTATAAGTGTAAGGTGAACTTTATCCTTTCTTTGTTATTGCTTATATGATTTTAGGTGTTGTTTATTTCTTTTATTTTTCATTTCTTTTAAAAAAAGATCAAATTCTTTCTTTCTTACAGACTCAGTTTCTGTCTGTCTGTCTGTCTCTCTGTACGTCTGTATGTCAAGAAACTGCTTTCTTTGTCTTTAGCGAATATGTAAGTGAATCTATAAGTCTCTTCCTCCTGTTATAAGAATAATATATCCTTTACTTGTCTTTTTTTTAGCATGTGATCGCGCGCCCGTATCGAAAGATAATGCGAGCGTATAATTCCACGTTTCTTTGTTCCATGATATTCTTTAAAATCTACCTTTTTCTCGATTATATAATTTCGTGCTTTGTCACGACAGGAATGCCAATGGTTTTAACGATAAAAATATTTTAAATAATATATGAAAGAGAAGAGAAACGATAAGCATTTAAGGCTATGAGGAAAATGTACCCTTTTCACATCGCTCTTGAATTTTTGACAGAGTCCCCCATATCCACGGAGAATATGTTCCAAATAGCGGATAGTAACGAATCTATTGTAAACTGTTTTTTTCCAACCTATACACGCAGTATCGCTCATAAATAAGTTCACCTTCATCTGTTTTTAATAAAAAAATTAATTTTCTTCTCAACCAAAAAAAACAGAATTTTATTATTTTTGTTGAACATTTTACAATCGAAATGGATATTATTAGGTACTGTAAAGCCTATGAATAAATTCTCCGCTGCCTTTTTAAAAAATGAAAAAGTTAATTTTCTTCTAAAGTTACCAGGATTTAATGATTTTTAGGTGATTGTATGAAACTGATATTATTAGATATTATTTATGACCAACCTTACTGCCTCGAAAACTTCTAACACAAAAATACTTGTAACACACAATACTGCAAAAAATAGGAATGTACTTATTCTATGGACTGCTACATATTTTTTTGTTTTAGAGTTTCAGTTCAGACTTGGAGCACTTGTTTACCTTGAAAATCAGAATTCGGAATTTTGTTTTCTTTCTGGGATTGAACGTCAATCGGAGGGGAATCATAAATATTTCAGCCACCCTGCGGAACTGGACCGACATTCAGCTTGGTAAAGAATAGAAATAAAAAGCTGAGAGTGGGAAATGTTTTGGGAACAGATGGGGTCAGTTGGGTAGTTAGACTGAAATAGAACAAAAGATATATTACATTTTCGGGTCGTGTAAGATTAAAGGATGGAGGCTTGTTATTTTCTTTTGAGCAGAACTCAAAATCTGTAAATCGTTGTTTTTTGAAATCATGAAAACAAAAAGTTTTTCTTGGTGATTTACCCACTTTATTTGTTGTTTTCTTTAAGCCGGCTTTCAATTGTATGTTTTCTGACGTCATTTCGGTTGGAAGAAAAATCCTGTTCAAACTAGATGCAATTGTAGACCTCGTTCTGAGAACAACTATATCTTTGGAGCAAGCTGGTCTTCTAAATTGGTGGTTATCGTGTGGAACCCTTATCTCAATCAAAAAAACTCAGAGAGAAATGGTTCCCAGTCTTTTTATAATCACCTGACACTTATCCACTAAGTAGCATACAGCATACAAGCCCTTATTTTTCTCAGTTGGGTTATCATCCCTTGGCATGACCTCATGACACCCATTCTGACCTTATGGCCCTCATTCTGTTAACCAGAACTTCTCTTTGTCTTTCTAGGTTCTGTGTAGATGAAACTCTTGACCTGACTTTAAAGAAAGCAACATCCATTCAGATATAAATAAGGAGAGCGAAAAAGAGAAATAAAAAACGAGAAAAAGAGAAAAAAAGAAGACGGGAAGAAATAAAGAAAACGAAAGAGCTAAAATAAAGGGAGAAAAAGAAAGAGATGAAAAGAGAAAGAGAAAGAAAAAGAAAAAAGAGTGAAAAAAGAGGTTGAAAAAGAAAGACAGAACGAAAAAGAGAGAAACAAGAGAAGAGTGTATGGCTAGAGAGGAAAGAAAAAGAGAGAAACAAGAGAAGAGTATATGGCTGGAGAGGAAAGAAAAAGAGAGAAAGAGAAGAGTGTATGGCTAGAGAGGAAAGAAAAAACGAGAAACAAGAGAAGAGTGTATGGCTGGAGAGGAAAAAGAGAGAAACAAGAGAAGAGTGTATGGCTGGAGAGGAAAGAAAAAGAGAGAAACAATAGAAGAGTGTATGGCTGGAGAGGAAAGAAAAAGAGAGAAACAAGAGAAGAGTGTATGGCTGGAGAGGAAAGAAAAAGAGAGAAACAAGAGAAGAGTGTATGGCTGGAGAGGAAAGAAAAAGCGAGAAGAAAGTGAATTAGTGAAAAAGAGAAGGTGAGAGCGAGAAAAAGAGAAAAATGGAGAGAAAGAAAAAAAAGAAGTAGGGAAAGAGAAAAAGAACTAAAAAAATGAGACTGAACAGAGAATTTGATCTTCACTGGGTGCTCTATATTACTGGCCTTGAGTCACATAGCCTATAGCTAGAAAAAAAAGACAGATAATCCTCAGCTTCATACGTTAACTACTAGGCGACACTCAGGAGACTTCCCTTTTGGACAAAACGTGTGTGTCTCCGTGTATCCACATGCCTTGTTGCCTTGTTCCTGTAAAGGGTGATTAAAAAAAATGTTAACACCCTTACGGGAACAACTTTATGATATTATTTTGAAGTCTTCACGTGTTCACCATCCCTGTGAACATAATCTAGGAATCTCTGACAAGTGATTAAAAATGTTTATATTTCTTAGGAAGTATCTTAATTAAAAAAAAGCTCGATAGTATTTAACTCGTTCATAGTTTACTTCCTTTAATTTCGACACTGGCTTTTACACCACCACCACCACCACCACAACAACAACAACAACTACTACTACTACGACAAAAACAATAAAAACAACAACAACAACAACTACTACTACTACAACTACTACTACTACTAGACAATCGATACGACGTTAGGTAAAGAAATCTAACCATACCAAACTAAATTACGACGACGATCAGTACCGGAAATAATCTTCGCTGATTTTGATAAAATCGAAATATAAAACAATTTTCAACTATTTCGGTCTATTTTTATTCTTTTTAATTGACAAACAATATTTGAATAAACTTCTGAAAGGGTAGGCTTTGTTAAAAACGAGTTTAACCAACTTTATATATTTTTTTATGACAAATAATTGTTAGACAGAAAACCATGCAGAGTGACGTCGGCCACTTTAGATAGCTTTATAACTCAGCCGAAGTCTTTCAAAAGAAGGAAAGGGGCAGTGGTAAGCTCGTTTCAGGGATTACTTGCAGGTACGTCTGGTTACCTTACATTCGAATCCTTGGGAAGGTCTGAGAGAAAGGTCATTTAATGTCCCAGGCGGATACCCCTATAACTGACGGGGGTGGGTTACCAGAAATGGTGCCTACTCTGGGGCGTTAATGGTAAAGGACGCTGAGGCTGATGAGTTGGGCTCAGCCAATACTAAGCCCCAGGTGTAACGGTTGGAAAAGGCCCATGACCAGCGGTGTGTAGCAAGATAAACGAGGTGGACAACTGGTGAATGTTCATAACTCAATTCAGACTACTCTATCACTGTTCCTTTCAGTTTTTTTTAAAATCCTCTGTAGGGTGGTAAGACTTCCCCCGTAAAAAAAGGGTTCCTGGGTATGACACGAGACTGTTGGGAAGTGTAGAGTACTCTTTCATGGCCATTACTCCCAGGTTCACTTTTACCCGGAAAGTTAGCATCTGTTAAAGTCCCATCTTTAATTCAAATAGATCTGTGTAAAATTATTTTTATTCGATTGGACCATGTGCAAATGAAAAAAAAAGTCATAAAGAAACAGCTACTCAAAAAATGTAAATATAAATGTCCAATGAACGATATTCCCTAACCTCTTAGTCAAAAATAACCCTAGACAGGTTGACATGCCGTTATAATCAATCAAGGATTTTTAAGATTGTAATATGGATAAATAGTAAAGCAGACGAGGTTCTTTAACCTTGGTGTGGCAACCGGTCTAGGAGAAGGAAGACACCGCTTTAATTGACCTTGTGCCACATACTGATTGTGCGGAGGGGTAGGTAAATATATAGATACTATATCTCAAATTGGCCTTGTGGGTTAAGTGTTCGCCAATGGTCCGGAAGACCTGGTTTCAATCCCAGGTCGCGTCATACCAAAGACTTTTAAAATGGTACTGGATACCTCCTGGTTTAACACTGAGCAATATAAGGAACGTCATTGGCCCAGCGGTTAGAGTGTTCGCCAATGGCCCGGGAGACCTGGGTTCAATCCCAGGTCGAGTCATACCAAAGACTTTAAAAATGGAACTTGATACCACCTTGCTTAACACTCAGCATTATAAGGTACGGTTCAAGGGTAAAGTGGAGCAATCCTGGGAATGGAGTAGCGCCCTCCCCTACACCTTGGTGTAGTAGCTATGGAAAAGGGAGCCTTCGGGTCACCCTCGACTATGGTTGCCAACTTATATCTCAACTAGTATACGGGCCTTACACTATAATTGGTCAGCTCATTTCAGTTTGTTCTTCGCTTCACTTCGTATCCGGTCTGTTTTTTTTTGTCGCCTCATGCCGGTCTAGTGTCTCTCTTATGTTGCCATCCTTGGTCCTATTCGTTTTATTTGTTACTTCAACTAATTCTTTTCATTCTTCTGATTAGGTTTTTTTCTCCAAAAGATAAACTATATTTTAAAGCTATTTTAGGTCAGGTTATTTGGTTTTATGACACATCAACCCTTCATGGTTATTTAATGCTAAATCCCGTTTATACATATGATTTTTTTAAAAGTAGATAGTTAGTAGGTAACATTTTTAAAACGAGCCAGTGCTCCTTTGTTTGCACACAGATAAATAGTTTCAAGAATTGCTAATACAAATTATTCAATTCAATTTCCAAATTTCTTTGCACACTGATAAATATTCTCAAGAAAATGGTAAGTAATTAAACAGTTTTAAAATCTACTTTATTTTTTAAGTATTTTTTACATGAATTTTTTAGATTTAAAAAAAATTCTTTTTTGTCAAAAACAAAAAAAAATAATATATTTTGCAGAAAATAAATGAATAAATAAACAAAATTCTAAAATATTTTACAAAAAATAAATTCTGTTTTGTAATAAAAACTTTTGCTTGAAAATAAATGGATTTTATGAAGTCCACATGAGAAAGATTCCAAAAATTTTTGGTTTTGTTTCTTTGTTTAATGGCATATCAATCCCCGTGGGTTGTTTAATGCCAGAGTCATCCTTGTAAAAGAACAGCAGTGATACTATTTAACCCTTTGCTGGTGGGTGGTGTAAAAAATTTCATATCTTTCCCAAGGGTATTTGTCCAACTGTGAATGTAATAGCGGGACCAGGGTTCGAATTCGCTTATCTAGCAACTACAGGCCAGCAATTTAGTCATTACGTCATGGGACATTTGCACACAGTTTAAATGTCAAACATTTCTATTTGTACCATAGATAGGATCCTATCATGTGCTACCACTCTGGGCCAGAGTGGAACTGGGAGAGATAGCAATGAAAGGATACTCTGCTTTTCCCAAAGCTTGGACATTACTGGAACTTCAGCATCAGATTGTTTGGTGTCATAAATAGGACACTCGTTACGGGAGTCTTACTCCTTTGCAGAGATGCAGTTGGTGTATTCTACAACCCCAGCCGACTGGGCTTATGATGAGTTGACAGGACGGTAAACAAATGGAGACTTCAAAATCATAATATCATTGAATAACGTCCATAGAAATATTAATATTTTTTTAAACATGTATATTCCAATGTGTTTGTTTGTGTATGTATGTGTGTCTGTCTGTCTGTGTGTGTCCGTGTGTGTGCACGATGAACAATAAAAGCAGTCAAAAATTGATTGGGAACTAAATCTTTTTCCACACCTTAAAAACCTCGAATTTACCACTGGATTGGATGTCGAAGAGAAATTGAATAACCGACTCAATTTTCTCATCTCATCGCTTGCAATTTTTTTTTTTTTTTTTAGGGCGAGGTGGTTCCAATCTAAAAAGAAATTCCGGCTCACTCTAAAAAGAAAAATCTCGGATCAATCGAAAACATTGCCGATATGCGCTCAATGTTTGATCACTGAACTGATTTTTACTTAACTGTGCTTAGTCTGGCACAAGGCCAAAAGAGGAGAAAGAGAAAGCAGGAAGATTGTGATGTATCAATTTTCAAACTGCGAATGGACCGACTGCTTAGTTTGCACCCTCCTATGGTTTTTTCCTTGCTTTTTTTAAAACTTGGTTCGAACCAGGAGGAACATGTTTCGATTTACTCAAAATTGAATACGTTCATCGGTTTGGCTTAGAATAGGCTGATTGTAACCCACCCCTGCAGATGGGTAAGACTGTAATCCACCCCTGCAGATGGGTAAGACTGTAATCCACCCCTGCAGACCGGTAAGACTGTAACCCACCCAAGCAGACGGGTAAGTCAGCCCACATGAAAAAATATGGTGTCTTTGGTGTGACACTAAACTGCATCTGAGGGTAAGGCTCCCGTTATAGAGATCTGGGAAGTTTGGAGTACACCCTTTATTGCAATTACTCCCAGGCCCACTCTAAGTCTAAGTGGTAATATTTGTTAGGGTTCCATCTAAGCGGTCAAATAGATCTGTTCAATTATTATTCGATTGAACTGTGAGTATAAAGACATCAAGAAACAACGACACAAAAAATGTAAATATGTAGGCACAATGAACATGATTCCCTAACCTCAAGGCATAAAATTACCTTAAACGAGATGGCATGTCGTTAAAACCAATCAATCAAAACTAAATGTACAGGTAATAAAGAAACTTGAGAAAGGATGTGATAAGTGTTCTGAACTGTAAGATGAATGAGTGGAATAGTTATTTACTAAGCTTAGCTTAGTCGTGGCACAAGGCCAAAAGTATGGGGCACTCAGTAAGAAATGAGCTCACAAGCAATGAGCACCTAATCTAGTTCCTAATTATTACAACACCTGAGGTATCCAAGATGAATATGAGGAATTTCAAAAATGTTTCATTTTCCTAAGTTATTCCCTACTTGGTTTGGCTAAGAAATTTCCTGTAACTCTTTGAAGTAGTCATTTACCAAGTTTAGGTTTGTCTATCCCAAGTTTAAATGTGTGGGATACTCAGTGAGAATCACACTCACAATTAATGATCTTCTAGCCTAACTTGCTAACCATTTTGCCACGAAAGGTGCCCAAAACACCCAGATGTAGTAGCAGTAATAGTAGTAATAGTAGTGGTGATTTTAGTAGTACTTGTACAGGGGGTGGTGACTGTAATATTAGAGGTGGTTGTAGTAGTGGTGGTGATGGTGATAGTAGTAGTAATTCGCCAATGGTCTGGGAGACTGGGGTTCAATCCCAGGTCGAGTCATACCAAAGACTCAAAAAATGGCACTTGATGCCGTCTTGCTTAACACTCAACATTATAAAGTAAGGATCAAGGGTAAAGTGGAACAATCTATGGAATGGAGTAGCGTCCTCCCCTACCACACGGTGTGGTAGCTATTGAAAAGGGAGCCTTCGGGTCACCCTCGACGATGGTCGCCAACTTTACTTACATTAAATATTTACACAACCAACTAATCTCAGACAAAGGAGCACCTCGGGTGGTGTAATGGTTAACAAGCTAGACTAGCAAACCTTCACTAGTGAGTTCGAGTGTCATAAGGTGTCTCATTCATTCGGTCGAGTCCTACATCTAAATAAAAAGCTTAGTAAATCATGACTAATCTCAGACATAGTCTTCTCTATGATAAAATCTGATGATTAGTAGTCAAACGCGATTTTATTGGTTCTTTTACTACTAAATAAAATAAAACCTAATAGAACATCCACCAAGTTTGCTAATTCTATCATTTTTGTCAGAGGTAGTATAAATGGAATGCGGAAACTTGTACAGCGTTTGAAATCTAATTCAAATTTGAGTTCTAAAGGCAGCAATCATAATTGAAAACACCTGCAAACGTCCTGAGTGTTGATACTCTAACCTATGACACAAACCTAATTAAGTCACCCCATAGAAAGAGTTCTCCTACCACACAAATAATTCACTCTACGAATCGAAGATGAAGAGCATTTTACCCCTTGCACAACTAGATACAAGCAAATATATAGGGTTAGGGGGTCGAACAGAAGCGATCGATTTTTCTGAACTCGGGAAACCTAACAGCTGATCTGAAATTGAAAACCTGATGTACGTATCAATGGACAGGCGAAAATATTGCGAGAAGGCAAAGCCCTAGAGGAGGGTCTTGACCTGATGCATATTAAAACATTTCTTTGTAATTCAGTCCAGTTAATCGATTTACGATAAACTATATTTTGTACTTTCTCGATGAACCTTTACGTCGTGGAAGAAGACCTCATCAGATACAGAAGAGTCAGGCACGCAACTCATTAAAAATAAGTAGATTATCCTTTTCCGAAAAGCTTGTTTCGACAAAAGAACTTTATACTCACAACCAAAAGTCAAGCAGAACTGGTTCTATATATCTATCACCCTCGATTCGTTAATATCAATCTATCTCATGAGTAAGCTCTGTTTATTCTAACCTAATCAAATCTCTCCCCTTCCTCTGCTTCTCTTCCTCTCCTCTTCCCCCCATCTCTCTCTCTCTCTCTCTCACTCTCTCTCTTTCTCTCTCTCTCTCATATATATATATATATATATATATAATATTTTGGCTATATCAGAAAAGTAGTCATTTGATCTCGAAAGAGTTGGGCAAACTTTTTATTCTGTGATTCCCATGTTCAATCAGACGTTTCTTCATTATTCAAGATATCCTTTCTTAATTATGTTTTCTTTTTGATGCAGTAATTAAGAAGACCAGAAAAGTTCCCCGGTCATCTTTAGTATGGTAGCACAAATGGACAAAGAAAGGGCTAAGGCCCTAAGCCTCTCAAATGCATCTGTTCTTTTCTCTATCCTAGTTCCAACTATTTAACTAACTAAAAAAATCCCGCCTTTCGTCTTTCATCCCGTGATAGTATTAACCAATCTAGGTCTAGATAACCATTCGTAATTCCGGCCCATTGTCTTCACTATTCTATTGTCAGAGCTTCACGCAGGAAATATATTCACTTTCAACTCCTATTTTGTCACTCACCAGGCAAGGTGTTTGAACCTGGGGCCACATATCTCTCTTTACACCTTTCTTAAAAGTGTTGCACCGGCAGCCTATTCTGCTAGATAGAAAATTGACTTGACCAACACTAAATGTGGAATCTGCATATGGTAAGAAATTCTAAGCACAAAAATAGGATAATAAGGAGAATTTATATTTTTGTAGCAACTTTATATATCAAGTATCCGCCATAAATAAATCCCCGTTTTTAAATTCATCTAATAAAAAGTTTATATTTTCTTACAATATAAGGATTTTATCACTTCTAGTGCGTATATATAATCATTATTATTATATAATAGCTCTATCCTAGATATTGAGCACTCTCCATATTATACTGCGCTTGGTTTGACACAAACCCACAAAGTGATTTAGTGACAACCAACACTGTTAATATATATATATATATATATATATATATATATATATATATATATATAATCAAGTCGTGTTGATAGCATCGATTTCCTTGACTCTCTCTCCAACCCGTCCTTATCATCCATTGCTCCCTGTAGGTCTCCCAAACAACATCCGGTGTCTGCACAGAGTTCTCCCTGGTCGGCCAATACTTGTATGTCCATATCGAAGAGTCCATAGAAGGTCACTTATGAGTTAGTCGTTGCTTCTCCAGCAGTGTACCGAAAGTCTTGTACGTCTTACTAAGATGGTTCTTGAGATGGGAGATAAGAGGCCGAACAGCTGTTATTTAGTCGTATGTCACTAACAGGATTTGTTCAAAATAGCTTTTATCATTCTTGTGTTGATCCCATTTTGCTTTTTCTCCATGGGTTTTGTTAGCGTCCATATATATATTGAAATAATTATTAGTTTCAGGTATTTTTTAAAACAACAATGAGTCAAGGGATTTAGGGAAGCAATAACATTGAAAAAATTATTGATTCCCAAAAATTCCAGTTTGATGATCGTGTGTTTGTTTACCCCCACCCACAAGATTAAAAACAAACAAACAAACAAACATAAAACTGGTGATACCGTCGAATAAAGAAATATGAGGTAAATAATTGTTTTGGCTTTTCGACTACCTCATTTACCGGAAATTGAGCACTTTATTTTATGTAAGATTTCTTAAACGATTGTTGTTTTTTTTGTTTTTTTTTATTCTTCGAAATTATTTTTCTGATGCGTTGCTTATCTATCTATCTATGTATCTATACATATATAGTTTTGAAACAGAACGTCACTGACGGAAACAGAATGTTAAAAGCTTTCTCCTTTTTTTTTTTTTACTTTAGAAAATTAAATTAAATATACTTCAGAAGATAAAATATCACATATCAAATACCCTGATGGTGTAAAAACTGAATCGTGTAACCGAGGTAAATAATTCAACTATTAAATAACATCACCCTCAAAATATCTTGCTTTTTCATATTTGTACATTTTCATATATATATATATATAATCTTACTTTATCTTATTGTTCATTTCCCTCTTATGTACTTTTAGAATGCTCAATATGAGAGATAATTGTTATTGATTTCTGCTGTATGATATAATATTACACCATATTATACTGCCTGGTCTATTGCAGGCTCTTTCCCACCGTTTGCGATTTTCAAATGAACAGCGGTTACCTTTTCTTTCTTTGTGTTCCTCAACACGCTTTAGTTGACTTTATATTGTTGGTTCATCATTCAATGTTAGCGGGAATTCCTAAGAAGAAACCTAGAGAGAGAGAGAGAGAGAGAGAGAGAGAGAGAGAGAGAGAGAGAGAGAGAGAGAGAGAGAGATGCGCGCGGTTATTGTCCTAGAAAATGAATTGGACGAGGTTATTTGCGTTTACCTTCAGAAAAAAAAGCAAGGAATCCGTCACATCGTTCGATAGATTTGTGGGTTAGACTCAGCTCTGTAGCCTTGGTATGGTAATCAGTTGAGAAGTAGAGAAAAACTCAAAGTGGAGTTCTGAATTGTGGAACACTTTTCTATAATCAACTCAGCCAAAAATGTGTGGCTAGTTCTATTCAAATCTTCTCCTCTAGAAAAAAATTCAACTTTATAGTTCATTTGCGTCTATTCTGTTTATTCATAGATATTTGCATATATTTATTTACATATATTCTACCATTGTATTAAATGAACAATCATTTTGAAAAATTAATTTTTGTTATATATATATATATAAGTTTCAAGCAACGAAGTTATTGATAAACTCGTGTACTTTTAAACAACTAAGCCCGAAAAACAGGGTTATATGATATGAATATTAGAAGACGAATCTAAAAACACGATCCTATTCACTCCATAACAATTATCGATCCGCTACAAGCATATTTTTTGTTTTTTGCTTTATCCGTTATGTATATTCTATAATCGATATATTTCCCTTATATATGCCCTGTCCGTTTATATATATATATATATAATATCAAATACAATATATATATATATATATGTATATGTGTGTGTGTGTGTGTGTGTGTGTGTGTGTGTGTGTGTGTGTGTGTGTGTGTCTGGGTGGGTGGGTGTCAAATATCTTGTACATATCTTTGAATTGTCTCTTTTGTCCTTTCTTTCCAGCGCTCAGTCACTATTTCATGCACGCACATATACACTCTTTCTTTATCTCTGTTTGTCTGTCTTTTTCTGTCTATAAGACGCAGTATCTTGTTGGAACGAAATATGGAAGAGGAAATTTTAGATATTTATTCCCATTTATATATATATATATATATATATATATATATATATATATATATATATATATATATATATATTACTTCTACCAGATTAAGTTTTATGCACACACATTATATATATATATATATATCTATATATATTAAAAATACTTCCTACATGCCCAGATCGAGTCTACCAAAGTTTATCCTAAACGGCTCGTCAGGATCTCAAAATTTTTTTACTTCTATTTCCCCTTTTGTCCCTTTTTCTACGTTGAACAATTTTATCAACCCTTTTATTCACTAATGAACCAATTTTTCCAATGTCTGCAAATATTAAATATTTCAGACCTTTGGTTAAGCAATTCCTTTGGTTTATTATATGTAGCTATGGTTAATTTTTCTTCCATACTTGGTTTACAATATCTATCCCCTCTGTATTTACTACTTCTTTTCACGATTTCCCATTTTAATATAAGATCTTTATCAAATTTGTTTTTGACATTCCCATACGTAGTTGAACAAACTAGTTTTATGTCTATGTATTTCATGTGTGAAGCTACTTTTTATGATTGTAATATCTTTGTTTAAAAGGGCCTTGCGTTGAACCCACATACACTTTTTTTTATCATTCCTATTGTTACTATTACTGCTCAGGTTGATTACTTCAACCTAACACACTACACACGAGATTTGACATTTCCCCTCGAAGGAGCAGTTTTCTTTCTTTATGCAGTTACAATTATGGGGTTCAATATTTTTATTTCTCGCAAGCTTTTTTGAGTTGACTCTACTAATTGATGTGGAAATGTTAGGAACTTTATTTCAAATCGGATGGATTGACATGCGTTGCCACACAAGCATCTAAATAAACAAATGCATGAATTAGATATATGAATTAAACAATAACTAATTTGAAACAAATATCACCTACGTCTAAGAAATATGTTGCAAGTGTCGATCTCAATGTCAGGTGTTCACGATAGCAGATTTTATTTAATGTATTATCAATTCAAAACACTTGGATATCAAAAAATAATATTTATTCAACAACTGGATCAACTCTTTTAAAGATCATTTTAAAAACTAATATATATTATGAGCTATTTGACTGGGACCCAACAGTAACCAACTCACTGTTCAGAAAATGTGTAAACCGAAACACAGGTGATGGGGGTTGATACTGCCCACCTCACAATCAACCGCACACTTCTACGGTCACAGCAATCAAGCAACTCTTTTAAAAACTTTTTCTTCACAAAGAGTTTTCTCTTGATGAGCTAAGGTCGAAACTTGTCGACAACTATTGGGACATAGATAACTCCAAAGAAATATTCTTTTTTGTTTTATTACTTTTGTTTTTCTTTATATATATATATATATATATATATTGCAATTTGCTGGAAGAATTGCACAAATTATCTATTTTATAGTATTGAATTAATTTAGAGGGCGAATTGCAATACGAAATGATAATTATTTGAGTCTAATTAATTTCAAAGTATAACTTCATCGTCAAAAGAATTTGAACCTCCAAGATCGTGTTCATTTATAAAAATGTCTCTGACGATGAAGTTTTACTGTGAAATTTATTAGACTCAAATAATTATTATTTCGCATTGCAATAGCTCTCTGAATTAATCAAGTCCTACAAAGATTATATATATATATATATATATATATATATATATATATATATATATATATATATATATTCACATCTTTATGTATTGTTTGGCTGAGTTTTACGACATATCACTCATTGTTGGTGATCTAATGCAAGATCCTGTTTTTATATATATGCTAAATACATGATTTGTAAAAAAAATTTGTCGATGCACACAGTTCAATGATCAAACTCTTCTATTTCTAACAATTCAATTTAACATAAGTCAACAAAGTTAAATGGTTCCAAGTATTGCTATGTATAAGTAATAATTCAATTAAACAATAGTCATTTGTTTACACACAAGTAAATGATCAAACAGTTCTATTTCAAGCAATTCTGTTTGGCATAAATCGTTTGGTTGCTCTCAGTTTAGATGTCAAACAGTTCTCTTTGTTTCATATAGATAGGACCCAATCTGGGCCTGAGTGGACCAGGGAGTAATGGCAATGAAAGGTTTCTCTTTATTCTCAAAAGCTTCAGCATTACTGGAGCCTCACCATCAGATTGTTTAATGTCATATCAAGCACACTAATTGGGGAGAGTCTTACCCTTCTGCAGAGATGCAATCGGTGTATTCTTCAGCCCCAGACGATAGGGCTGATCTTTTTATATGTATATATATATATCTATCTATCTATCTACATGTATACATATATATCAATACACAGATATATATATATATATATATATATATATAGAGAGAGAGAGAGAGAGAGAGAAATCGTGGAAAAGATTGGGCTCTCTAGCCTTGGTAGGGCAACCGATCTAGGTGAAGGAAAAATGTAATTCAAAACCCGAGGAGTCTTCTTCAGGAGAATCTGTGACACATTCGTTCACCATTTTTCTTTGACCAGCTCATCCAAAATGTATGGGGCCGGTTCTACACACAACTTCGCCACAGGAAACAAATCACTTGCGTAGGTAGTCCAATAGTGACCATCTTTTATTCGAACTGTCCACCCCAGTCGGCTAAGGCTGTTGAATATGCCGACTGCATCTTAGCAAAGGGTTAATAAGAGTGTTCTGGGTATAACACTAAACCACATACGGTGAGGCTTCAATCCTGGAGCTTTGAAAAATGTGAAGTATACTCCCAGGTTCACTCTAACCAGAGTGGACTTACCTGTCAGGATCCCATCTATTGGTCAAATCAACTATCAAATGATTGATATTAAATTGATTTATTAGAGCTAAATAGCAACACTTGAAAATATTTAACTGTCTGCAAACAAATGATTAAGATTAGATAAGATAGCAATACTTGATAAATAGAAATACTAACGTTAAATAGCAATACTT
This sequence comes from Sepioteuthis lessoniana, assembly GCA_963585895.1. Classification (NCBI taxonomy): domain Eukaryota; kingdom Metazoa; phylum Mollusca; class Cephalopoda; order Myopsida; family Loliginidae; genus Sepioteuthis; species Sepioteuthis lessoniana. The sequence continues at coordinate 73,788,156 of OY757936.1, read as the reverse complement.
GAAACCATTTAACTTTGTGCAAACAAATGATTAATGTTGAATAGAATTATTAATGTTGGATAACAATATTTGAAACTACTTAACTGTGTGCAAACAAATGATTAATGTTGAACAGAATTATTAATGTTGGATAACAATACTTGAAACCACTTAACTGTGTGCAAACAAATGATTAATGTTGAATAGAATTATTAATGTTGGATAACAATACTTGAAACCACTTAACTTTGTGCAAACAAATGATTAATGTTGAATAGAATTATTAATGTTGGATAACAATACTTGAAACCACTTAACTGTGTGCAAACAAATGATTAATGTTGAATAGAATTATTAGTGTTGGATAACAATACTTGAAACCACTTAACTTTGTGCAAACAAATGATTAATGTTGAATAGAATTATTAGTGTTGGATAACAATACTTGAAACCACTTAACTTTGTGCAAACAAATGATTAATGTTGAATAGAATTATTAATGTTGGATAACAATACTTGAAACCACTTAACTGTGTGCAAACAAATGATTAATGTTGAATAGAATTATTAGTGTTGGATAACAATACTTGAAACCACTTAACTGTGTGCAAACAAATGATTAATGATGAATAGAATTATTAATGTTGGATAACAATACTTGAAACCACTTAACTGTGTGCAAACAAATGATTAATGTTGAATAGAATTTTTAGTGTTGGATAACAATACTTGAAACCACTTAACTTTGTGCAAACAAATGATTAATGTTGAATAGAATTATTAGTGTTGGATAACAATACTTGAAACCACTTAACTGTGTGCAAACATTTTGCTTATAAATGAAACTCATTAATATGATAATGATTTATTGCTTAGACAAGCCCAATGGCGGTCATTTGGAAAACGTCCAGTAAAAAAATACATCCTTTGAGCTAGAGATATCAAATCAATGTTTGTTTTTTTTTAATTGTTATTATATCATATACCTGGACATACAATCTTTTATTTGGGGGTTTCTTGTCTCATTATCGTATTTATGGGTTGCATCTATTTTGAGACAGTTTTGAATGATTTTGTCTTCAAATAAGTAGAGCCGTTAAATATTTCCTCCCTCTTGTCCACGGCATTGTGATTAAGGTTTAATAGTTGATATCGTGTACTTTTTTAAAAATCTGAAACAAAAAGTAACACAACAATTATTATTAGTAGAGTCATTAGCATTCACATGGGTCCCATGTGTATTGAGACACCGTATATTAACAGGCACATGGGTCCCATGTATATTGAGACACACGATATATGAACAGGATTTGGCGTTAAATAATTCACAAGCGTTGATATGCCATAAAAAATAACCAAAACCAAATCCAACTGAGCTGTCGGGTCCGCCTATTTCGAATAATATGAGATCACACACACACACACACACACATATATATATATATATATATATATATATATATATATATATATAAGCAATCTTTCGTGAATGATGCGCATTTTCTTAATTATTTTGTTAGCAGGAAAAGGTAATATGTTTATTGTTTTGGTGAAATTCTGAACGTTTGAATACATTTGTCAACAGGAATATTGGAATAAAATGATATTCTGTCGAGACTGGTGAGTGGTTTATTTTTAATGTTGATATTCCGGTGATTTACGCAAGAAAATAAATAATATAATCATAGAAAACAAATCTAAAACTAATCTTTATTCACTACTGTAAAAATCTGTAAAAATCTATTAGAAGTTTTGAAATTAATCCCAAGAAAACTAAGATTACATTACCTTTACCTCTTAAAGAAATAATATATATATATATATATATATATATATATATATATATATATATATATATATATATATATAGTATTGGTAGTTTTGAAACTTCGTTGGACAGAAGAAAAGTTGAGGAATGTTGTCACTTGATGCCGGCGATAAAAGTACAGACAAACACGTTGTTACACTTTGCTTCCTATGTTTATAAATAATGTTTATAATTCCGTCCAGTTGTCTCCGTTGGTTTCAAAACCGTTCTTCATATGGAAAGCAAAAAAGTCTCTTCATTTTCTAATGAAAATATTGAAACCTTCGAAAATGGACATCAAAGACGTTAAACTCGTAAACATAGGTTCACACTGCAGCATACCAGAAATCAAGCTGCTAAAACTCAAAATGTAAACTTGCTTCAGTCAAAAATGATCTCTATCTTCACCTGTCTGTCAAAACTCTACACTTCTACTCGGGAACGTGATGATAGGCGTAGAAGGCCATTACATAATACTCCCTCTCACACCCGAACATGCACACACATGCAGGTATATATATAAGAGTAACTCTACCTTTTTTTATTAAATGTTAATGTTAATAGTACAAGACGGTAAATGCACAAATCTTAATTATATGTATAAATTAAATATTCATCTCTTCTTCATATATATAAATAAAATAATCATCTTACCTTCCTTGGCTCCTTTCTTGAGCTAACGAAGGTGAGATGGTAATTATTCTCGCTTTTATACTGTTTCGTTTACAGGTATATGATCACTTTATTTTATACCACGTTCTTAAACGATTTTTTACATACCTTTTTTTCTTATCTATTGTTTATATACATACATACATATCTATCTATCTATCTATCTATCGAATAGTTTGAAGAAATCGTTTAGTAATAAATTGGTAGACATATTGATATCTCGTCTAATCGATTGTAGTTATTCGAAGAACTATAAAGATGCTTGTTCTATGGAACCCCCGGTTTTCTTAATTCGTGCAAATGTTATTGTAACCAATGTGCGATTCCCTGCTGTTCAAGCTGTCTCTGGCAGCACTTCCACTTTCAAATTGCATCCCCGCTGAAACCCTTTATAAATTGAAGTAAATACAAAATGGCAAATGTCATCAGGTTCAGCGTATTAGCACAGTTAGCCGTGAATTATTTTTTTGGTGTGTGGGTAGAGATGGTTGAGGGAATTGGAGTTGGAAGAAGGAAGTGACAAGGTGTAGTGGTAGCGGAGTCATAACACATCACCTCAGGGACTTTCGCGGCTGTTTCGTGAGTGGTGGGGGTGACGAACTCAATTAAGCCATCTGCTCCTGATCGTATATTAGCTGACCATCATCGCACCTTGCGAAAAACGCCCTGGTTGCGATACTATCCTTCCACGATTGTGACCACTGTCCAACTTTTGATGTGCAATGCTTTAATCTGTTCATTCCCTCCACTTAATAGGCGCTGACAACCGCACTTATATGGTGCTGAGAAATATGTGGTGAACGGAACTGCCCTTTTGTTGGCTGTTATAGAATTAAAAGCATATCAGCAGGAGAAGTCTGCGTTATTCACCCTAGAGCAAAAATTGGCTAGGCATGAGCCAAATTCTCCCTGTCATCTGTCTCGTGGTAAGTCATCGCTGTGGTTTGGTTTGGTCTTGTTTTGTTTGATCAGTCTATTTTCGTGACATTTCAACCCTTTGTGGGTTATCTAATGCTGAAACTTTGAACCAACTTTGAATATGGAATTTATAGACTAGAAAAAAGTTGATTATAAGTATATTTGTAAGTGCAGACGTTTTGTTCAAGTTAAGTGTCTGAGTTTTGGATTTAGGTTGGTTGGTTGGTTGGTTAGTTGGTTGTTTTTTTTTTGTTTTTGTTTTTTTTGGATATCAACCTTTGTAGGGTATTTAACGCCGAATCTATTTTTATGAAAATAGTTCTATTTCGAATAATCTAGTTTAGGATAAGTACGCAGTTTAAATGTAAGTACAGTTTAATTGTGAAAAACATTTCTATTTCAAGCTATTCTGTTTAGTCAAGCAGTTCTAATTCAGCTAATTCAGTTTAGACACTCGTTGGGGGGGGGTCTTACCCCTCTGCAGAGAAGCAGTCAGATTATTCAACAGCCTCAGCTAACTGGGCATTTTTGGATTTAGATTTTCATATTATTGATATAACATTTGTAAATACTTCAAGTAACTATTCTTAATAATTTGCACACAGTTTTATGATTTGAAGTATTCAAATCTAATACCAATAATTTGCACAGTTATATGGTTTCAAGTAGCTCTTGGACATGGCTAAGTAAAGGAAACCTTAAAAGAGAAACTGACTGTATTCAAAGAACAGCACAAAATAACGCCATAAGGACCAACTATACCAAAGCAAGAATAGATAAGACACAACAAAATAGCAAATGTAGATTATCTGGTGATAGAGATGAAACAATCAAGCATATTATAAGTAAATGCGGTAAATTAGCACAAAAAGTATATAAGACTAAACATGACTGGGTGGGCAAGGTGATCCACTAGGAATTGTGCAAGAAATTTAAATTTGACCTTTCAAACAAATGGTATTTGCCCAACCCAGAATCAGTCCTTGAAAATGAGATGCACAAACTTTAGGGGGATTTTGAGATATAAACAGATTATCTAATCTTGACCAGACGACCAGATTAGTGATAGTCAATAACAAAAAAAAAAAAAAAAAAAAAAAAAGAGAGAGAACCTACCGAATTGTGGACTTTACCGTTTCGGCTGACCACCGAGTAAAACTAAAAGAAAGCGAAAAGAGAGATAATTACATCGACCTTGCTTGAGAACCGAACAAACTATAGAACACGGAAGCGGTACGGGTGGAGACCATCCAAACTAAAATATTGTTGAGACTGGCCAGAATACTGAGAAGAGTCCTGGAGACTTGAGAAGACTTGCTGTCTCTCAGGCTTAAGTGGAAAACTATCAGCTAACGCTCGTGTGAAAAACCCTTAAAAGAGTGAAATTATAATAATAATAATAATAAAAACCACGAAGGAGGACTCATTACAGCCACGAGACACGAAACTGAGAACACTATGAACAACAGAATGACAATAACTAGGAAACAAAAATGGGAAGGAAAACAACTCTATGGCCGCTTTAAACGACTAATAAACAATATCTCACACGAAAAAACTTGGACATCGCTAAGTAAAGGAAACTTTAAGAGAGAAACAGAATCTCTCCTAATAGCAGCACAGGACAACGCCATAAGAACGAATCATATCAAAGCGAGAATAGATAAGACTCAACAAAATAGCAAATGCAGGCTATGTGGTGACAGAGATGAAACCATCAATCATATAATAAGCGAATGCAGCAAATTAGCACAGCGGGAGTATAAGGCGAGACACAACTGGGTCGGTAAGGTGATTCACTGGGAAATGTGTAAGAAATTTAAATTCGACCATACTAACAAATGGTATATGCACAACCCAGCACCTGTCCAAGAAAATGCCACGCATAAACTCCTATGCAACTTTAATATACAAACGGATCACCTAATCCCGGCCAGGAGACCAGACTTAACAATAATCAACAAAAAAAAAAAAAAAAGAAAAAAGAAAAAAGAGAACTTGCAAAATAGTCGACTTTGCTGTCCCGGCAGACCACAGAATAAAACTGAAAGAATGTGAAAAGAAGGATAAGTACCTCGACCTCGCTAGGGAACTGAAAAAACTGTGGAACATGCAGGTGACAATTATACCAATTGTAATTAGTGCGTTTGGAACAGTAACTAAGGGATTACTAAAGGGACTAGAGGACTTGGAGGTTGGCGGACGAGTGGAGACCATCCAAATGGCAGCATTGTTGAGAACTGCCAGAATACTAAGAAGAGTCCTGGAGACTTGAGGAGACTTGCTGTCACTCAGACTTTAGTGAAAAACCATCGGCTATCGCTGATGTGAAAAGCTCTAATGAGTGAATAATAATAATAGACTCCTATGGGACTTTGACCTACACACAGATCACCTAATCTCGGCCAGAAGACCAGGCCTAATAATAATCAACAACAAAAAAAAAGAGAATTTGTAAAAATTGTCGACTTTGCTGTCCCGGCTGACCATAGAATAAAACTAAAAGAATGTGAAAAGAAGGATAAGTACCTCGACCTTGCTAGAGAATTGAAAAAAATTGTCGAACATGCAGGTGACAATTATACCAATTGTAATTGGTGCGTTTGGAACAGTAACTAAAGGATTACTAAAGGGACTGGAGGATTTGCAGGTTGGCGGACGAATGGAGACCATCCAAACTACTACATTATTGAGAACGGCCAGAATACTGAGAAGAGTCCTGGAGACTTGAGGACACTTGCTGTCGCTCAAACTCTACTGAAAGACCAACAGCTAACGCTGATGTGAAAAACTCTAATGAGTAAATAATAATGATAATAATTAAAGACCACTCATATCAAAACGAAAATTGATAATACGCAACGGGATAACACGTTTAGGAGACAGAGACGAAACGATTAATCACCTAAGTGAATACAGCTGACTTGCACAAAAGGAGTGCAAGAGTTGGCATGACTGGGTAGGAAAGGGGATTCACGGGAAATTATGCAAGAGATTAAAATCTGACCATAATAACAAATGCTTTGAGCACAAACTAGAATCTATCCTAGATAATGAGACGCATAAAATTCTTTGGGATTTTGATATATAAGCGCACCATCTAACCCCGACAAGAAAACCTAATATAGATTAACAAGAAAAAAGCAGAATCACCTTTGAAGAGATTATGCTGTTCCGGTGTATCACAGAGTGAAAATAAAAGACAAATAGTTGGATCTTGGCTGAGAAATAAAAAACTGTGGAATATCAGGTTGACAGTGATACCAATAGTGGTTGGTGCACTTGGAACGGTCTCCAAAGGCCTGGAAAAATATGGAGGAACTGGAAATTAGAGGAAAAATCGAGACTATTCTGACCTCAGCAGTGTTAAGATCGGCTAGACTGTGACTCCGCACTTCCCAAATTTTCAGGACTGTACCTCACACCGGATGCAATTTAGGGCTATATCCGGTTGACCCCTCTTTTTTTCTCTGTGTGTGTGTGTGTGTGTGTTGGGGGATCTTACTCTTTTGTAAGGAATGAATTAAGCTTATTCTCAGTCTCAACAACAAGTCAATATCGCAGTGGCTTTAAATATAGACTCTTTCTATTGTGCTGACGTAACAGTTGCAAAAAAAGTTTTTTTAAATTTTTTTAATTTTATCATCAGTAATGAGTAAAGAGTTTATTTATACTTTAAAAAACGTATATATATATATATATATATATATATATATATATATATATATATATATATATATATTCACTCGAGCAGTGGATTCCCCTCTTTTTTTATCATAAGTATCTCAAATATTACTGTAAAACATAGAAATATCCTTTGAAGTTGATCAATTAAATAAAAATATCTGGAAATTCGATAACACACTTGTTTTAACCAATGGTCTGATTGTAAACAGAGCAGAAATGATTTTACATCGTTGATATTTACAAAATGATTTTTTGTCAATATCGAAATATTTTATATAATCATTTTTTGCCCAATATTAACAATTTTAATCAAGTTTCTTTGTTAAGAGACAAATCCAGTTAGAATTCTTTTCTATTGTTCTGGCCCAGTCGGCTGGGACTAGAGAATATACCGACTGTTTCTCTGCAGAGGGGTAAGACACCCTCCCCAACGAGTATCCTGGATATGACACTTAATAATTTGATGGTGAGGCGTCCGTAATACAGGAGCTATGGGAAATGTAGAGAACCCCTTCATTGCCATCACTCCCAAGTCCACTTTGGCCCGGAGTTTTATCTCTGGGTCTATTATAACTGTTTGACATTTAAACTGAGTGCAAACAAATTACTTGCTAAATTGAATTGCTTGAAATAGAACTGTTTGATCATTTAACTGTGTAAACAAGTAAATGATGTTTAATTGAATTGTTAGTAATACATAGCAAACTTGAAGACATTAAACTGTATGCAAACAAATTATGAATAGTTAATAGAATCATTCGTATTATATAGAAATAAGTGAAACCATTTAATAGCGAAAAAAATGAGCTCAGGCTTGTTTAAAAATGTTATTTAAAAATGTGTTTAGAAATCATATCTTTAATATATATCTATAAAAAGGATTTGGCATTAAATAACCTACAATGGTTGATATGCCATAAAACCAAACCAAACCAAACAAATATTTCTTTTTTAACTAAGTTATTTCTAAAATCATATTAATCGAATATCTACAAAAGGAGGGGTATTAAAATGTTTGAAGATCTTGAAGGAATGACTTAGTATGGTGATCGCCATCTTTTTTTTCAAGACACGAGCACTAAATATTTCTGCAAGACTTAGAAAGAGCCTCTGACAATAGACAGACTTGTTGGTGCGACTTAAAAAGGATGACAAAGATATGTCTTGTGCTTGACACTAAACTCCATCAATTCTTGAGCTGAGAGGTATATGAAGTAATCCTTCATTGCCATTACTTCTACGTCCACTTTTAACCGGAGTCGTAGTACTTGTTAGGGTCAAATCTATCGATCACATCGATCTATTTAAAAATCAATCGTGTACAGAAAGAAAACGCTCTTAAGAAAATACGACACAAAATGTAGATATGAACGTACAATCAATGCGATTCCCTAACCTTTAACCATGAAATAAACCTAAACGGTTTGAAATGCCGTTAAAATCAATCAATAGATTAATCTTTGTTTTAGAAAAAATATATATGAAAAAGCAATAAAAAAGAATATAGAAAATAAAAATAACTGATATAATAATGAATAGAAAGTTGGTGACTAGTCGAGGGTGACCCGAAGGCTCCTTTTTAAATAGCTACAAGAATCATCATATGATTAAAATTTTAACATTTTAATGAAGGAATGCATAACTGAGCAATTTTGTTTATAAAGCGATGATATCTAGACGTCTAGACTGATGTCTAGACGTCGAGACTTCATTCAAATGAGTCGGTGCCAGTTCACTGTACTTCGATCCGGAATGTCGATACTTTTGATCAGGAGAATATTTCAGAACACAGGTTTGTGCAAGTGCAAAACTCTTCAGAAGTAAGTTGCTGCGATTTTTTCTCGTTTTTCCAAGCGAAAATTCGTATCAAAGAAATATCTAAGGACATAGGAAATGTTAAAGAAAATACGACGATGTAGTTTCACAGCATAGCAGAAGAGGAATTTTAGTGGAGCTTCGCCCAATAAAAAGTTCACTGGAATATGCGTATTTCCTGTCATTTTCATTGACTCTTCATTCATGTATAAATAAATGCAACTGCCTCAGTTTCTATATTTTTGAACACAACTTATATTTTTATGAACGAACCAGGAGGCATCATATCAGCAAGTGTTAAAATGCATTTAACTCCTCCTGACGAGGGGGGTAGTTTGCAAGACGTGGGCAATTTAAAGTGGGAACCCCAGAGGTGTACATTTCAAGTGATACCTCAAAATTGTCACGGTCTCAACCTCGGGGGAGATAAATGTGTTGAATGATTTCAAGAAAAATTGCCCTTTCATTTATTGTTCCTTTCTGTCTTGGTTAATACGGCTTTGCTTGGTGGGTTTTACGACATGTCAACTCTTGTAAGGTTGTTTAATACCAAAATCAGTTCAACAATCATTGTCTCAAATTATATACGAAACAAAAATGTATTGTCACAATCATTTTAAACAAGAAACATTTAATCATCTCAAATAGATCTATTTGAACCATAAATAGGTGGCTAAGAAGTAATTTACTAAGCTTTTTGCTTAGATGTGGCACAAGGCCATATGAAAGGAGCACCCAATGAGACTCGAACTCACTCGTGTAGGTTTGCTAGTCGAGCTTGCTAACCATTACACCACCAGAGGCGCCTTAAATAGGTGGCTAAGAGGCACTGAGAAAAAGGATGATGGTTTGGTTTCTTTGTTTAATGGCATATCAAGCTTTGTAGGTTATTTAATGCCAACGCCATTCTCATAGAAGAACAGTAGTGGTACTATTTAACCCATAGCTGGGAGGATAAGGGGGTTCGTACCTTTCCCAAGAGTATTTGCCCGAAAGTGAACGTAATAGCGCGACTGGAGTACGAACTCGCTAACTACGATTCCGCTGTCCATTGCTTTAACCATTACACCACGAGGACACCTCGGAAAAGAATGAGAGAGAGAGAGAGAGAGAGAGAGAGAGAGTCAGCTGTGGGAAGATAGCTTGGACTAGAATCATACTATCACCACAGACCTGAGAGATAAGTAAACACAAAAAAATAAAAGCTTTTCAAACATTTGAAAAAGGACGGATTCGTTGCGTTCCTTTTCTGACATCATTCCACATTGACGGTTTTGCCCCAATAGAAGAGACAAGTTGATCTTCTTTGAGATGGGCAACACATCCTGATGATCGTACGTGTTTTGCCAATCGTTCGACTTGAAGTTCACAATTGTTTTTAATGTTCACTTCTTCCTCGGAATTTCAACGCAAATATATAAATATAAACGTATAATTTTCCTAACCAGTTGGCATAGAATAACCCCAGACAGGTTGACATGTCGTTAAAATCAACAATCAACCTATCAATCGGAACCTGCGTTTTTTTATTTTCTGTTTTTTTTTTTTCACGAGCCTGAATAGATACAGTCAATATAATTTTAAAAATTGGGTAATTTAATATTAATCTATGTTCTGCAAGGATATTTGTCCAAAAGAAAAATAAGAGATGGCTGCCTAAAGAATATTATGTGTAAATTTGGTCAACTTTCATGAAACCCTAAAAAATTCGTCATGGAACAAAGTCTTTGAGTATGGCTTTTGCTCCGGGCTGCTCAATGATGTTTTGATTTCAAAAGGTTTAGGGAAAAATGAATCAAGAAACAATATCTGAATACATCTGAAGGTGCTCAAAATGAATCAGTTAAAGCTTTATTGACCAAAGTTTGGTTATAAAGTTATAACCAAACTTATTTCTAAAAAAAAAAAAAGAATTCCTTTTCTCTTCTCTTAAAAATATTCAGATGGTCATCCCCATTCACTGTGGAATGCGTACTCCTCGATGAAAATCACTGGGTGAAAAGATCGAGTGAGGCACAGGAAATACTGAGTTTGTATTTACTAACGCATAATTTTCAGCATTCTTCCAGGAGGCGTGCTTAGGGTAATGGTTATCGCCGTAGGAAATGGAATCGATGATCCGAGTTCAAATCTTGGATGAAACTGTTTGTTTTATTTCACCCTAAGAAAAAGTAGGTGTCCATCTGTTCTCACTTCAAGCTTAGAATAAATAGTTGGATAGGCTGGGTTCTTTAATCCTTGTAAGACTGCCAGTCTTGGAGAGAGCGGGATTCCTCGTGATGTTGTCGATAACGTGACGTTGATAAGAAAACGGGAACTGATAAAAACTAAAAAAGGAGATTAATCAATAAATGATATTATCTCGGAAATTCGTATTGAAAAAGGCCAAACGTTGCAACAGCCAAAACTAGTCCAAAAGAATCAATGTATAATAGTAACTACACTTCATGTCAGAAATTAAGACAATGGTTGAAACTTTTTGTGATAAAAAAGTTCAAAGTCGTATAACTGAATGTATAATCGAATAACCTTTATCGACAAGAGAGGAAGAGGATTATAAGTTTTCTGTCTGTTTTTATCTGAGATTTCCTATCAGATTAATTCATGTATTTATTTATTTTTAAAAAAAGACAAGCCGTGTATATTGATTCGTTAGAATTTCGGTTGGGTTTTGGAGGTGTGTGTGTGTGTGTGTGTGTGTGTGTTTGAGTGTGTGTGGGCAGCGTAAACATTCGACTAGAAATAAAAATCGATCAAATTTTGTATCAATATTCGAAGGTCGCAATGACATGCTTTATGGAGATGGAATTATTTCAATTATAGAATTCAGAGAAAATAGAAACGTGTAAAGTAAACGCATCTTTGCAATTTGAAAACGAGGCTGACTTAATTATGCTGACTGCGCGTTGGCGAGTTACGGTGCAAGTAGAATGTCGGTAAAATGCTAGTTGCTCTTTCCTTTTTCAATCTAAATGCTGGGATTGGTGAATTTGAAACCCGCAATATTCGTTAGCATTTTAGGCGCGAAAGGGTGTTAACTGACTCATTGTAAATTATTTTTTATAATAGAAATGCATTTAAAATCAGGGGGAAAAAAAAGAGATCATTGTCAATGATCAGGAATAAAAGCAAATTTGACCTTGCCTGATCGTCGACGTTTTTGTAACTCGAGTAAAATTACTTGAACTATCGATACGGTTTTTTTAAATACTTATTATTTCCGCGTAAATACTTATCATGACCGAGTAAAACAAATTTTCAAATTAAAGTATATAGCACATTCATCTGTGCGGCTTTCAAATCACGGACGAAAAAATGTACCACGTGTCAGTGCACCATCTCCCACGTTATTATCAATGGCGGTGGGTAACTACCACGTTTTGGTTATATGAGATACGCGTTGCCAACTAGCACCAGCCAAAATATTTCAAAAATTGTGATTTGCCATAGCATAATATGTATAAAATAAAAAAAACTTCAGAGTGGTAAATGGTTATAACTGTAACAAACCGACAGTTAAGTTAACTAGCACGGAAGTCATTACGTTAAAACAAGTGTGATGTGATGACCAGGAGATGCCCTAAATGTCACCGGTGGCAGAGCAAGAGAAAAGAAAGTATCTTGATTGATAAATGACTCAATAAATAGGAATGTTTTTGCTTCAATTTTGAAATCAAAAATCGAAAATCAAAAATATATATGGATTCTCTGTCCTTGTTATCACCACATCAACTGATGGGGTGTACCATCCGTGAAATATCATATATATATATATATATATATATATATATATATATATATATATATATATATGTTGTAGTATCATCCCTATTTTCGATATACAAGAGACTCTTCTAATAAGTATATAATATTTGACTGTAATCAACTAAGGAAGTAGGTAGCAAGAGCTACACTGACGACATTGTATTACTGTAATATATATATTTGTTTTACTGTAATATATAACCTTTAATCCTCTCTCTTGATGAGTGTTTTTCTTACTTATTTGATGCCCTTTTCCGAAGACATAACAATATATATATATATATATATATATATATATATATATATATATATATATATATATATATATATATATATATATACCTGGTGCATTCAATAAATTTCCAGACTTTTTTTTACAAGCATTTAAAATTGTCGTACACTCTTGAAAATTCAGTATGTTATTGCTATACATTTTATGAGATGACTGACCAATTTTTATGATTTCAGGTTTAAATCAACAGCTATAGCAAGAATTGCAATACACCCTACTAAAGCCTGATTGTCACAGCTGGTGAATTTCAAAAATGCAATCTGGACGTGAGGACACTTTAGAAGTACGATATGCAATAAAATTCTGTTTTAAACTTGGAAAAAATGATGCCACAGAAACGTATGGACTGCTTTTCGACCATCTTGCATGTATCGAGCATCAGTTTTTGAGTGGCATAAGAGATTCAAGGAAGGCAGGGAGTCTGTAAGGGATGATGAGGAGTTTCAGAAGAGTTAGGAAGTCAATACACCAGAGTTGATTGGCCAAAGGGTTAGGGTTAGGGTTACTATGTTGAGGTTTTAAGGGAGTTCAGAAAGAGATTCCGTCGGAGGAGGCCAGCACTCTTCAGATCGGGTCAGTGGCATTTCCACCAGGACAATACACCAGTCCACAACTCCATCCTTGTCACAGACTATTTGACCAAGATGGGCATCAAGACAGTTTCTCAACCTCCCTATAGTCCAGACCTTGTTCCCTGTGACTTTTGGTTATTCCCTAAGCTCAGAGGCTGTCGTTATGAGACAATTGAGAAGATGGAAGAAGCTGTGACAAAGGTCATTGACACGCACACACAAGAGGACTTCCATGGGGCCATCCAGAAATTGTTGGAACGGTACAAGTACATTGCAGCCGGGGGAGATTACTTCTGAGGGGACTAGAGTTTCATGTGTGTCATATCAATAAAAGTGCCCATACGAAAAAAGTCTGGAAACTTATCGTATGCACCTCGTAGTTTCAGGTATAGTGAATGATTAAATAGGTCTATTTGACCCATATATGTGACCTTAATGGGTATTACCTTTCCTGGTAAGGGTGGACCTGGGATGAATGGCAATGAAGGAGTATTCCATATTTCTTAAAGCTCCAGGACTGGAGCCTAACTATCAGGTGGTTTAATGTCATATCCTGGATACTAGTTGCTGGTGGTGAGTGTTTCACACCTTTGCAGAAATGCCGTCGGCATATTCTACAGCCCCACCCGACTGGACTAAATGATTCTAGTAATATAAGTTGTCATTGACGTTGAAATTTATTTGACGAAGTATTGTCAATAAGTAAATTTTACTCGTCTTTCTGTTGTATTTTATTGCGACTCTCAACAAATCTGATTGTATGGTTAATTTCAAGAATATGCAACATTGTATTGAAAACTATCGAATGAGGGGGCCAGAGAATAATGGTAAAAAGCGATAAAAATGAAATAAAGTTTTGAAGAGTTTAAGCTGATTCAAACTTAAGAGATGCTGCAAGTAATAAAAAATTTAAAAAAACAACCTTGTAACCAGAATAGAAATTAGTTGACAAAGTTAGAAGTCTTAATTCAAGAAAATTCTTGATAACAGCCTTTACCCTATATCGAACACAATATCGAAAACAATTAACATACGTCGCTGAAATCATCAAAGCTTTTTATTTGTCATCTAAGTGAGCGCGAGAGTGAGTTAAGCATATTATCAACACAGACAGAAGTTAGGGCTCACTGAAAATCCCAATGAAAGATCCAATCTAATTGTTCTTTCTTTTCATTCTGGTCTTCGAGCTAAGAGTACTTCACCTATCGTTCGTTCTAACATTAAATTCAATATGTCAGATTCCTCGATGATGCAGAAGAAAGACTTTTTCGTATACTTTTTCTCGGTTGAACATGCTGCCTTCATCTGTAATATTTATCTATGTTTTGTTTTTCAATTTATACATTGATTTGGATGTGCATTGGTATATGACAAGTTATATATCTATATATTACTGAAATTATTATCATGTTTGTCGGCACACACACACACATACACACACATATAAATCTTACGGTGTTTTAGTGATAGTATTTAATATTCAGGATAGAGTCAGATAATAGTCAAAATATTGAACGAAGTTTAAAAACGATTATTTAAAAACTAAAATCCGTTAAAATCACAGCCATCACAAGAGTCTATAACAACTGCAAATTTAATGACCCAAAATCATCAGGTCCGAAAGCTGATGATTGGATCTAATGATCGGCTAGGCTCGTGAGACTGGTGGTTGTACTAGACTCTTGTGATGGCTGTGATTCTAACTAATTCTAGGTTTTAAATAATCGTTTTTAATCGATGCCCCAAACTTTGACGAAATATATAAATCACATTTATCGCTAAAAGTGTTTTAGATAAGTAAAATATAGGCAAATAGGCTTATATAGTTGATGGCCTCATTTTTATACCAGAGAGTAATGATCCCAAAACATCAAGAATTCAAAAGAAAATTTTGAGGGCCTTTAAATTACTGGGATTTAAAATTGACATGATGTCTAATCTAAAAGTAGTGAATTTTCTAGATATTACTTTTGATTTATCTGAAAATAACTTTAAACCCTTCCATAAAGACAAGCAACCCCCTCCTATATTAATGTTAATTTTAACGACCATAGATCGATAATTAGACAAATTCCAAATGCTGTTAATATAAGAATCAAGAGATTATCTTCAAATAAAAAAGATCTTTTGTGAAAATAATAGGATATATGATAAAGCCCTTGAAAAAAGTAGATTTAAACAAAGATTAGAATATCAAGAAATTTTTCAAGATAATTTTGAGACTTTAAACAACAAAAACAACGACAATAACAAAAACAATATTAATAGTAATTGTAATTGTAGGACTGTGAATGGCGAGACAAATAATAGGTTGAATAACACGAGTGATATGAAAAACAATGATAGCAGCGGTTGAAATAAAAATAGCAAAACTAAAAACAGAAAAGGAAATCTAACATGGTTCAACCAACTTTTTTGTAAATTATCTACGATTGATAGAGGTTAGTACTTCCTAAGACTTATAGATAAATATTTCAATCGAAATAATTCATTGAAGAAAATTTTTAACTAGAAAACAATTCAAATCAGTTATTCTTGCGCTAACAATTCATACAAAATGATAAGCAGCTATAATAAAAATTTGATTAAAAAATCATTTATTGATTTATAAGGTTTGAGTAAACCATTATGCGACTGAAGGGTTAGTGGTAAATGTCCTGTTAGTGGTAAATGTAATTCCAAGAATGTAGTCTATAAAGCAACCATTTTCCCAATGGAAAACAGAAAGGACATAAAAATATACTTTGGAATTTCTGCAGGGAATTGGAAGCAGAGGCTTTATAGTGATTGGCATTCTTTTTCTAACCCTTCATTAAGAAACCATACAGCCCTTCCAAGATGGTTCTGGAAATTGAAGGATAGTAGCCTTACACCATTAGTTAGATGGAATTTTATTATAAGATAAACCACCTCAAGTAATTTTAGAAGTAGATGTAATCTCTGTCTAGAAAAAAATAGTATTATAAAATATTAAAATACCAGTAAATTACTAAATCAAATAGTAATATTTCAAATTGTAATAGTAATATTAATTGTGATGATAATTCTTAATATGGTATTATCTATTGTACTTGGTATGATTTTATTTACAAATTTAAGGATTTGAGGTTTAGTAATATGAATTTTATGATAATGTGTAAGATATAATTCTAACGTAGAGGATATATAACATGTTTGTATTTGTTTATAATTTTAAATAATAGTCTTAATAGTAAGTGGTATAATTTTTAATTTTACTTTTAATGTGATCAATTATATTGAATAGTATTAAAATAACAATTTTTTTATAAAATAGTATTAATATACAATATAATATTTCATAATATAATTTTATTTTTGTTAAGAGTTTATTCCTATGTAAGTTGTTTAGAGTAGATAATTTTCTCTCCCTAAATCAATTTATTCCTTTGTTCTATATTTTTTACTTATCTCCTTCATTTGGGTTTAAAAGTTTGTTTGCCATTACATAAAAAATAGTGGAAAGGAAAGAGAAGTCAAAAATTGATACATCTTGTCACAGGAATTGAATGTCCTTTTCAACCAGACAGGAAAAACAAATGGTCCGGTCTTTACTAAATAAAAATATGAAAATTAAAAAGCAAATGAAATTTTGGTTGGGAGGTAAGGTGACTTGAATTTTGTGGGTTTTTCTAAATCTTCCTTAGAAATTTCTGATTATTTCTTTGTCTGAAGATACATTTTTTAAAAATATAGGGTCAACTGAAATAAATATCATAACAAAAAATATGAGTAAGTTTTAAAGGTTTTTCTAATATATATATATATATATATATATATATATATATATATATATAAGTAAAAACAACTCGCTACAACATGTTTTACGCTAAGGAGATTCTGTGAAACTTATAGTAGCGATTCATATATTTGTTTGTTTTTATTGTAATATTGACAAATATTGAGTCCTGTAACTGTGATTGCTACAGACCCGAAGTTTAACTGTTAGTTTTATTCATATATGTATATATGTATGGTTGGTTTTATGGCATGTCAACCCTAAATGGTCTATTTTAAGCTGAATTTTCAATTTTATAGTTTCAAGTAATTATTACTATTTTAATTTATAATGATTTGTCCACACAGTAATAGGGTTTCAAGTATTCTTATCTAATACTAATATCGGTGCCATTGTAATTTACGCTTCAAATTGGGCTGGACATGATAATACTTTCAACTTGCAATTTTCTCTTATTCTGCCATTTTCATTTGATCCTTTCTCCTTTATAATACGAAAAATTTTCAAAGAGACTTATTTTTCCTATATATGAGGGCCTTAAAGGGAATACGATTTTAGCTCCGATTGAGCCAGCGACTAATCATAACGAAAAATGACTCCACACTCGCTAAAGTCTCAGAAGTGGAGTCTCACCATCAGATACTGTTAAGTTTTATCGTGTATAGTAATGTTTAAGTGGGACAAGACACGCTTTACAGGGGGTCTCACTCATCAACAGGTGATATACACACACACACACACATATATATATATATATATATATATATATATATATTGTCATCAACTGACTGTTTCGTTGTATCAAAAGTGATCAGTATGACGAGACACGCGAGGTGCATCAAACTGGGATCGAAAACGGGCCAACTTTACGTCAGCCTGATAACATAACCTCTCAGCCATCCGACGTAAACGAGAGAATTTAACGTATATGTATATGTATAAGTGTACAATTGCATCCTACTGAAAACTTTTGTTAGATAAATACACTTAAAATGCTCTTTAAGTATGCAGCTATTTCAAGTTCAATATCTATCTATCTATCTATCTATCTATCTTTTTCTCTAGCCAGCTAGTTGGCTGTTATGGAAAACTGACAATTTCCAAATAATAATTGGTATAAAGATATCGAAAAGTAAAGACTTTTTTTTTTGCTTTGTTTTTTTTTTTTTTTTTTGTTGCTTTGTTTCTCTCAGAATTTCTGATACAGAAAGCACAATGACATAGCTGGATAGGTGAAGAAAAGACTTTCAAAAGAAACCCTTAGGTGTGCTATTTAGAGAATGTTTGCCACATCTTTCTTTCGTTATCAGCTCATCAGAAATGTGTGGTTGGCTCCACACAGCAAACAAGTTGGAAGTTCAGCAGTTCACACCTCACTGAACTGGTGGGTACTGATACGTTGTTCACACACACACACACACACGCATATATACATATATATATATATATATATATATATATATATATATATATAGATTGTTATAGTAATTTTAAAATGAACATGTCTGCAAACGATATCAAATTTTCTATTTAGCTTTTCTTTTTATTATTTCATTTACTCATAGTCACTAACCAAAACCTCCGACAGGACTGCCAGAAAAATTACCCGCAACCTTCTACCAGTGAGAATATTCCACAACACTAATAAATAATTGATTTGAATTAGCAGGAAAATATCATTAAAAGAACTATGAACCCTTAAAAACATAGCAACGAACATCCCTTAGCATATGTCTTTACATACAACAAAAACAATCCAGGGCTTTTCATAGAAATATCAAAAAATTTAGATCAACCTAAAAACAGTGATAGAATTAAAAGATATTAGCACAAAAATTAATAGCAAACAACAATTGAAAACCTTAAAACACACACTAAATTCATCAAAATTTTGGGGAACATACAACAAAGGGAGTCCCGAAATGCAAAAACTAGATGCAGAGTATGTAATATTATCATTGAAGAAAATCCTATACCTTCGAAAATTCATAATAAATAGAAATTCAAGTTGCAATTAAAAAGATGTAGTCTATATAATCAGATGCACAAACTGCAGCGAGATATACATTAGTTGAACTTTGAGTCTCTTTACATAAAAGCAACATTAAATTAACAGAAAATAGAAAAAATGTAAC
Organism: Sepioteuthis lessoniana; assembly: GCA_963585895.1. Taxonomy (NCBI): domain Eukaryota; kingdom Metazoa; phylum Mollusca; class Cephalopoda; order Myopsida; family Loliginidae; genus Sepioteuthis; species Sepioteuthis lessoniana. The sequence continues at coordinate 73,768,757 of OY757936.1, read as the reverse complement.
AAAACACCTCTATAAATATAGTAAGGGAAACTAAAATAATGCTAATATAGCTGACCGATGACTACCCATTACTCAAAAATAAAAAAAATAAAGAAATCTATAGATTTAAACCAACATTAAACCGAGCACACACACACACACACACACACACACACACACACACACACACACTCCCCCACTCCCTCTTTCTCTCTCTCTCTCACACACACACAAACACACTTTCACCGACTAACTTAAAATCACATCTATGTTTAGAGTCAAATACAGTCTCACATACATTTAATCTACTTAATGCCCTTGAAAAAATATATTTATGTATACATAAGTGTATTTACATATATACGTGTGTACACACACAGAGGATATATATATATATATATATATAAAATATTTACAGAGACTCGAGGTAAAAGTAATGGAAAGAACAAAGAAGCACAAAATCTCCACCCAATACCCTTGAAAATATATGTGTACTAGTGTATGTATGTATGAGTGTACATATATACATACGTGCCCCCACCCATATATACACAGAAAATTCACACACATATATCTCCCCTAAAAACATTTGCATAGTCGTGAGTTCTTTCCGAACAATTAACTCCAACAGGACATTCACAAACACAAAACTGAAATTAAACAAAATCAAAACAACCTATCAAAACAATGTTAACTAAAAAAAAACAGTTGGAACTTAAATTTCCCATTTAACTCACCTGAAGAGGAGGTAAAAGTTTGAAACACGTGTAGCGCACATGTATATGACATAATAATTATAATAAACAAAGCTAAATATGAAATTTGAAATCATTTACGAACCAATTTATTCTAACACACGCGCGCGCTCACACACACACACACACACACACACACACACACACATATATATATATATATATATATATATATATGAAATATGAAATGACACACAGATTCTCCGAGTTGCACACTCCATATTTTGAATCCAGAGGTTTTTCTTCTTCTATATTGGTTGCCTTACCAAGCTTAAAGAGCTTATCTATCCTGTTATCCTTCACAGATAGGAGAGTATCAGTGAAGAGGCAGAATCATGCTCTACACAAGAGTATTAGTGTGAAGCAAAAGTCAAAGAACTTTGTTTAGGATTCGAACTCTGATCCTATAACAGTTACGTCACTATTACCTATCTTCTCCTCTCCCGCCCTCTCTGTGTTTGTGTGTATGTATGTGTTTGTGTGTGTGTGTGTGTTTGTGTGTGTGTGTTCATTTTGATTTCAAATGGATCCTACAGTTTAATTAAATGTGAAAAGAAACCTGCTAATTAATTTGCTATTTACTGCGACACTTGATTGGCTCGAGAGTGTTCATTTTTAATCAATGTTTATGCATTTATGAATTTGTGATGTGAAAACAATCTCCCCTCCCCGTAACCACTTGCAGATTCGCCTCTGAAAGTACATGTAACGAAACGCCCACACTTAATGATTGGAACTTGCAGATATGATCCAGTGGTTAATAGACGGAATACGAATATCTCGTGTCGTTCAATTTCCAATGCCTTTATGCTAGTCAAATCTTTGGTCAAAAATAAAAATGAGCGGAAAGGTTTAGATGTAACTGTCAGAATCTTCTACTATTTAAAAACTAGACAAGGTAAGATTCAGGAAATAAGAAAACGGGTTATATAGAGAGAGTAGAAATCAACCTTATAGGTAAAGACAGCATATTAGGATGTAAAGAGTACTAGAACAAAATCTATCTATATCTGGTGGTGTCCCGATGGCGTAATGGTTAACATGCCAGACTACAGCCCTAATGTTAGCGAGTTCGAGCACTAATCGCCCTATTACGTAAACCTTTGGACTAATACGATTAGGAAAGGCATGAAACCCTCATACCCTTCAGCTATAGGTTAAATAATACCACTACTATTCTTCTGTAAGGATGTCTTTGGCATTAAATTATTCACGAAGGTTTATTTACCATTAAACAAATAAACCAAATGTATCTATTTACCTACGCCTGATCATATCTATTTATCTACCTTGGTATGTTACTATATCTCTTGTACCATTTTCAACTCATATCTACTTTTCTCTGTCTATTCATATCGATCTATCAATTATGGAAGACTGACTATTCCCAATTATTAATGGATATACATACGATGATGATCGACGACTCCAGTTTTTTTATTTTCCCACAGAAAAAAGTTTTCCACTGGGAATTGTGAAAACGATTAAGATTTTAACAATACAGACCAGAATATTTTCTGGAAAATGAGACACTCAAAATCGAGGATTTTGAGATTTAAAAAATGATCCACCGGAAACGGCCAGAAGACCTGGCGTTTTTATGGTTAATAAGAGGAAAAACTACTTGTTCAGTTCGAGGACTTTTCTCTTTCATAAGACCACTGAAAGAAATTAAAGGAAAGAGTGAAAACTGGAACAAACTTTACTTTGCCCTCCGAAATTCATATATATATATATATATATATAAACAAAGAAATCCATATATATATATATATATATATATATATATATATATATATATATAAACAAAGAAATCCATATATATATATATATATATATATATAAACAAAGAAATCCATATATATATATATATATATATATATATATATATAAACAAAGACAAGTTGCTGAATAAAAGGAACGAACTCGTTTTGAAATTCCAATGTGAACGCAATTCCTAACTAAAAATTGAATTGATTTTTAATAATCTGAATCGATACTTTTTTAAGTCTAAATAAGCGAAATGAAACAAAAAAAAAATACATATTAGAAGGGCAACTGAGAGCAAAATCAAACTCAGGCCCAGTTATCATTTGAAATAAGTTCTTGTCAATTAGTCTCATTTTATTAATTTTTGGTGAATTAATACCTACCCATCTACCTAAGAAAAAAATAAAGTGAATATCATTAAAAAAAAAAACAACAACAAAAAACAAACAAAAAACGTACAACATTTAAACTGAAAATAGATTCGTTTTTCTTTAGTAAAAAATAGTTGATAATATTTTTTAGCCAAGAATAATTAAGTCATTGTTCTACAGCCAATCTCTGTTGAAAATAATGTGAAGCAAGATGATCTTGTAGTAGAACAGCTGCTTCATACTAGTCTCCCATTATATTTGGCCTCATGCTTCTTTTTATTACCCATTGAGCTTGAAAAAGAGAGGAAGGAGGTACAAGAGGAATTAATTATTGTTTCTCGCTTCGCGTGAGACAAATGTTGGTGGGCTATCAACAACACAAAGGTCCATCACCAGGTCAACCAAGGAAAACGAGAATTCCTTTTGTATACAGACAGAATCACTCTCGGGTTTAAAGTTTATAAAAATTAGAATTTGAAATTAAGAAATACGCAATGCTTGCAATGAGTAAAGGAAAAAAAAAATGAATAATGAATGAAATTAGTCATAAAAAACCGCATTATGAAGAATGTATCATTGATAGGTTGAAATACAGTAGGTAATGAATTGTTTTGGCTTGGTTATGTTTTATGGCATGTCAACCCTTGTAGGTTATTTAATGCCAAATCCTGTTTATATCGGTGTAGTAGCTATTGAAAAGGGAGCCTTCGGGACATCCTCGACTACGGTCACCAACTTATTTATATATGATTTTTAATCGATTAGTTTGTTTGTAAAATATTTTTTAAACGAACCAGAACTCATATTGTGAATTGAATTACCACGACCAGAAAATCCGCCGAACATCTACGCACGATATACGGGAACACTGGACAACTGTTTCGACCTTATTAGGTCTCATCAGCAGTGTATACCGTAATCTCCACCACTGAAGATCTAAAAAATAAATAAATAAGAGTAAAAAAAAAAAAATTAAAATATGTACAGAACTCATATGTTTGAACATAATAAATTGGTTTCAAGAATTGTTATCCAACATTTCTAATGATACTCCTTTTTTTTTACATTTGAATAGTTTCAATTTTTATTACCTAACTCTTGTAATTCTATTTAATATCAATTATTTATTTGCACACTGTGAAATGGTTTAACGCATTGCTATTTAACATTAGTAATTCTATTTATCAAGTATTCCTATCTAATACAAACAATTTGCCCACAACTGTATGATTTCAAATAGTCAATAATAATAATCTTTATTGATCTAGAGTGTTCGCTGATGATTCGGGAAACCTGGGTCCAATCTCAGGTCGCGTCATACCAAAGACTTTAAAAAATGGTACTTGATACCTCCTTGCTTAACACTCAGTATTATAAGGTTCAGATCAAGGATGAAGTGGAGCAATCCAGGGAAAGGAGTAGCACCCTCCCCTACACCTCGGTGTCGTAGTTATTTAGAGGTGAGCCTTCTGGTCGCCCTCGATTACGGTCACCAACTCTATTTACTATTTGATCCATAAATGGGATCATTACAGGTCCAAACACTCTTAGTCATTGTGAACTATATAAATTGATACTAACGAAGTATATGCATTTACCCAACCCCTCCACCATGTACGTTACACAAGGTCAATTGTTTAAGCGGAATACAACTGGTTTAGAATTCCTTTGAGTTTGGTTTAGGTTCTTTGCATAATGGCATATCAAATTTCATAAGTTATTTCAAGCCAAAGTCATTCTTGTAGAAGGACTGTAGTGGCACTAGTTAACCCATCATCATCATCATCATCATCATCTCGTCGTGCAACCAGCACGGATAGCCTTACCCTTTCTCGCCACTCCTCCCTATTGTTCATCACTTCCGGCAGGTCCTCAGGGCTACACCCCGTATCCTCATTGAGCTGCTGTATGTAGGTTTGAGCTGGTCGTTCTGCTTTTGCTCGGCCATTTGAAGAGATCCATAGGAGAATATCACTTATGAGCTCGTCCCTACTTCTCCACCAGTGTCCTGCTTGTCTGGTTCGTCTAACTTTGATAGTTTTCGTGATGGGTGGTAGGTGGCCATGTAGCTGCTGCTTTGTGGCGTGTTGCCTCCAGGACTTGTTCACTATTGCTCGCAGCATTCTTGTGTAGTTACCGTTAAACTTTTTTTTTTCCGTCCGTTTAGTTAGCGTCCATGTAGTGCATCCACATAGCAGTATTAACACGACCACAGCTAGGAAGAAACTGCGTTTCATTTTATCGGTCAGGTCAGACTTCCATATGACCGATAGGCTATAGATAGCTGTTCATGCCTTTGCTAGTTGCGTGTCGAGCAAACAATAGTTAAAGAGGTTTAATACCTTTTCTAAGATTGTTAGTCCGAATGTGGGTGTGATAGCGTGACTGACTTTCGAACTCGATCGCTTCGAGGCAGCAGTTCAGCACTTTAGCCATTACACCATTGGGACACTTCTCGGTTTTGAATTCAAAATTTTCCTTCTCTTAAACTGGTTGTCGTACCAGGCTAAAGAACCCAATCAGACCTACTATTTACCCATGACTCGAGAAGGGAGAAGAGATATTCGCATATTTTCTCCAAGAATATAAGAAAACAACCTCATCTAGGATATGAATTCGGGTTTCCATGTCCATTTCCAATGATTATAACCATTACACCAAAACGCCAACTAAACGGCAATAAATCTAGAAGGTGACCCTTTACTTATCAAAATGTATGCACACGTGACATTAAAAGTCTAAAAGTCGGTGAAATTATACAAAAAGTCTAATGTGAATGCAAAATAGAAGAACAATTTCATTTTCAACTGAATAGTAAAATTTTTAGAAAATAATGATAACAAAAACGATTCCTCTGCCAGTCGTGAATAATTTAAGAGCTAAGTGCCCGCTTATAGACAAGATTTTTGTGATCCCTGACTTTTTAGTTTACTCACTCTAATAATTATAATTGTTACTACCTCTATCCCAAATGAAAACCAAATTATGAAGAACGTATCCGCAGAATTGCAACAGTGAAAATATGCACACGTAATGAATTGAAGAATAAACTAGAAGTTCAGCAGTTTAATCTAAAAAGTTATGAATTTTTAAATAATGAATATCTAAAAGTATTTAATGGTCAGAATTAATGTATTTCGGGTAGTTGACTTTGTTTTTGAGTCTGGGAAAGATTTTTAAGATGAAACTTGGCAACCAAAAATATAAATAAGTCATCATTACCAAGTTGTGCTGCTAGCACAGATTTTTCGGACTCTCTCTCTCTCTCTCTCGCCATTCATCCCTTTCATTCATCGCTCCCGGCAGGTTTTCCAAACTACATCTTATATCCATACAGAGCCATTGTATGTAAGTTCTTGTTGGTTGGCCAACACTGGTTCGTTTGTATTAAGAGATCCATTGGAGAATGTCACTTATGAATTCGTCCTTGCTTCTCCAGAAGTGTCCTGCCTTGTTCGTCTTATTTGGATGGTTTTAGAGATCGGAGGTAAGTGGCCGTACAACTGTTGTTTCGTAGGATGTTTCTTTCAGGATTTGTTCAATATAGGTCGTAGCATCTTTGTGCAGTTCCGTCAAGTTTTTTTTTCTTTCTTTATACGCTTTGTCAGCGTCTATGTGGTGCATCCATATAGTAGAATTGACACAACCGCTGCTTGGAAGAAATTGCATTTTATTTTATTGGATAGGTCAGACTTCCATATGATCGATAACCTATCGATAGCAGCCCATACCTTCGCTCGGCGCATATTGATGTCACTTTCAGTAGATGAGATGATACTGCCGAGGAAAAAACAAATAAGTAGCAGTTCGAAAATAAGTGCATCCTTTATATATATTTATCAATCTTTTTTACTTTTTCAATGCTGTGGAGTTCAGTCATAAATAATACGTAATAACATCCGTTTTGATAGTATCATATCTTATTAGAAATAATAAAGCCATTGTACCTTATTTAAAAACAAACGGTCGGTTGTATAGTTATCTTTTTATGGGCGAGATATTATCTACAAGGATTTAATTGTTCTTAACTTTTTCCTGAATGGTGTTTGTTTGAAAAGTCGAATTTAAATAAAGACCACAACAATGGATAACGCTGTGAGAGACTGGATCATCACTGGATTTTGCGACAAATAGCAGAACAAAATGAGTTGCTGTTAGGAAGTTTCGTCTTTTTCTGTTTTTTGTTATTTAGTTACTAATTTTTATCCCGGACAATTCCGCCCTCTGATATCAGCCTTTCTTCTTTGTTTGAGCTTTTAAACAATCGTTTCACACCAGATTATTTTTTTTTGTTGTAACAAAAGCCGGAGGACACTCATAAACAAATAATAGTTTTGTTGATTTCCATTTTTGCCTGATTTAACAAAAGCAGGTTCAATTCGAGTTCATCAATAGTCAAAACGAATAATAATAATAATAATAATAATAATAATAATAATAATAATAATAATAATGAAAACAATAACATTCAGTTCAGCATAGAAAATTCGTTGAACGAGTTGAATCCATTCGAGCTCTCTTAATGAGTTGATTAAACTGGAAACGAGGCCCCGGCTGAGGAAAAGCAAGACGGAATAGTTCGACAGATGGCGTTAGTAACAAGACATAAAACACCGGGGGGTGGGATTTTAGGTTATCATCTAGCTTAATTGGGATAATATGTCAAAAGCTTTTCATTGATTGACATTTGTGTCAATGGGCAAAATAATGAGCTTTTCACAAATGCAGCCCAATGGTTAGTGAAAGAGATAAATTTACACATATTTTGGCCAGGAACATCTTATTGATAATTGCTAGTTCAAGCTTACTACCGTTCAGGTTAGGTTAGATTTCTTTTTATATGGTATATCAATCTTCGAGGGTTATATAATGTCAAATTCAGCCCTGGAGATGAACAATAGTGGCGCAATTCAACCCATAAGCCAAGGGGTATAAAGGGGGTTCATACCTTTCTCAAGGATATTAGTCTGAAAGTGAACACAGTTGTACGACTGGAGTTCAAACTTGCTTGCTCTTTATGGCACTTTCCCCACTACGCTTCGGGGACTCCCCATTACCGCCTAGGGTCAAAAATTGTTGTAAGATTCTGCTGCAGTCACTTTCCGAGTAATTATTCCCAAAGTATAGCGCAATTTTGTCTTAAAGGTACATAAGAATCGGGCATCCGTTGAAGACCAAATTATTACGGTGTCGAATATTGGAGTTTTAACCCTTCCAATATCGCATGCGACTCTAGCTGAATTTCTAACTCCGTGCCATATGCAGATAAAGTCGAATTTCATTTTTTTTTCTGGATTATATTATTCACACTCTGAAGAAATTTGTAGATTTTTTTTTTTGTTGTTGTTATTTTGGAAACAAATTCCATTTTTACCATTCTGGTTGTTTTCCAAGTCATTTTAATAAATATTTCAAATTAGGGAAAACGCACGAAAGTCATGTAGCCACTCTGCGGATATATATATATATATATATATATATATATATCGGGAGATGGTGGGGCAGACTGGGCTTTTAGCCATGTTAGGGTTACCCGTCTAAGAGATGAAAACATCTGAATTCAAAAACCAAAGGAGTATTGTTCTAAGAATCTATAAGACCATTCTTCTGTGATCAGCTTATCGCAAAATTATGGTTGGCTTCGTCAAAAAACAAATAACTTTTCTCGTTATTTCGTTGACTTAGTTATCATCAGCGTTACCTAAAAATGCTAATAGGAATTCTTCACTCCGTTTTGAATAAACGCATCACTATCATCATGGATAACCGCCACCTATAATACGCTGATAAGAATCCTTCACTCCTCCCTAAATAGAAGAATCAATATCATCATGGATAATTCCCTCCAATAAAATGATATTAAAAATCCTTTACTCCTTCCTAAATTGAAGCATCGATATCATCATGGACAACTGTCACCTATAATGCGCTAATAAAAATCCGTCACTCCTCCCTAAATAGAAGAATCAATATCATCATGGATAACTCTCTCCAATAAAATGATATTTAGAACCCTTCACTTTTTCCTAAATAGAAGCATCGATATCATCATGGACAATTGTCACCTTTAAAGTGTAGATGAAAACCCTTTACTCTTTCCTAAACTGAAGCTTCGATATAATTATGGCCCGCTATTACAACAAGAACCCGATAGGTTCACGGTTCATCTACTTATAATTAATCAAATAGGATTTTGAAGTGTTCAGCCAAGTTCTGAAATCAGTTGGAAATTAATACTTAAGGTTTCCCAGGTGAAGCTGGTTATTCTTGCTAACCTCATTGTTATTGTATAAAAATAAAAGAAAAAGAATGAAAAAAGAAATATAAATACAAAATTTGTTACTTGATTTGTTTATGTTTTTATGTTCACTGATTTTAATTAATTTGTCGAGTCAATAATTCTTTTAATTAAATATTTCCTCTGGCACCTAGTCCTTCCCGTGTTTGAATAATATTTGAGCGTTTTAATTACTATTATCCGATATTTTGTTCCATTGATTTCCATTTAAAGAAAAAGACAATGAAAGGTAAGAAGGAAAGGGAAGAAGTGGAGATGGATGGTATGTTGATTATTATGTATGAATAATTGTTTTGGACAACATGTTTATTCTAAAGATGAAATTAGAATCCTTGTCTTCGTAATCGGAAAAATCTCCGTTCGGTACACTGATGAAATTTGTGGATTATCAGATTCGATTAATAGTTCGATCAAGGGTTCGATCGGAAATTCTTCAGTTCTCAATGGGTGTCATTGAATTCAGCAAAGTAATGATAGTATTTGTCATATTGAATCTTACCTTGAATATGTAGAATTTAATAACAAAAAAAACTATTAAAAATCATAATATAAATCCATGAACGCTGTCATATTGTTCTGTATGATTCTAAATTCGATGGGAATCATTACTGTTATTTTCTTTTTCTATTATTTTCTTTTTCTTTTTATTATTTATAAATAAGATTATTTGAAAAAGTCAGAATTTTGATTAAGTTTTTTCATTCTCTCAACCTCGTTTAGTTATTAAATCTGTAGAAATGTGTTGAAGCGGGTGACGATCACTAACTGTTCGAGTGGTTTTTGTACTCGAAAAAATTTCCACTGTACATACTGTAAAGTTACGGATGTAATTTGTGAATTATCAAACCAGATGAATATTTTGATCAAGTGTTCGATCGGAACTCTTCTTTATTTTACAATGAGTGAAAGAGTGATTGAATTCGATCAACTATTTACTATATTAGTTTTTGATTTCATCTTATAACTGTCATTTTTTCACAAACCCCTCATCTTATTGCAACACTGTAAACGAATGGTAACAGGGTGCTAATTGATAAATCATAAAAAAAGGAATCCAGTAGCTGGAAGAAAGACGAACTGACAAAGTTCATTATCTCGTCCCGTAGACTTAGTATAACAAGGTATGCTTAATCTAGCATTACAGAATGAAAATAGGTAATCAAGCTTTGCTGAGGTCACCAGACTCGATCGATTATTTGAATGATGGTGAGGGAAATTAAATTTGATCACAAGGAGTGCATAAAGTGAAAAATTTGGGAAGACTTCCTCTAGATCATCCTAGTTATATGCTCATCCTGTTGAAAGCCTCCAAAATAAACAAAAATCTGCTATGTTATAGTTTGACAAAGAAGAATATTCCAGTTGTAGAGATCCTTTTATCCACTAAACTAAATGCTGCAATTTCGTCTTCTTACAAATGTGACCATATTCGTAAAACCAACTTGCAATAGATCAAAACAATAATACACAGATTTATAGAGATCAAGTTGTATTGCAGACACAGATTCTTAAAATTACAATAGGTTTGGGGGAGGTGACCGAGAGATGAAAATAGTTCTGGTTGACCTGTCACCTCGTGAACTCATGAAATGTGAGGAGAACATCAGATTTGATTGACGTTTGCAGCAAGAATTCTATATATCTATTTACATGCAGACTGTGACTTGGTGAATTTTTAAACGGAGTAAAATTGATTTGAATTCAGACATTTCCTTCTCTTAGACCAGTCGCCATACAAAGGTAAAGGAACACAGTCTACCCTACTATTTACCCAATCCTGGAAGGAGAATAATTGGATTCATACATTTCCTAATGGTGTTATCGTTACGTGAAACGCAAACAGCCTCGAATATGATTTGAAATCGGATCGCCATGTTTATTTCATTTGTCAACAATCGCCATGTGCGTCTTTACAAATATTTACTTTACTCAGCTTATTTTAAATGAGGGTTAAAAACCTGAAAAATAAAATAAAACCAGACACACTATATTCTTGACACAAAAAATTAATTTCACTGACCTGCTGTCAGTACGGTTTCAATCCTAACCAGCGACTAATATTTACTTTTGTTACACATGTTAAAAATTTTAAATAAAAAACTGAAAACTAAATCTTCAGTCTCCTAGCTTTTTTTTTTATCATAACCTGTAACTCGAGTAAATTGCAAGTGTTTACAATCTTCAGCAGTTAGTCATTATCTTAGGAACTCTGTGCTTAGTTAATTTGAAATTAATTAACTTTAACCACCTACAATTGCCACGGGTGCTTTCGTGGCTGAAATGTTTACCAAAATAAAGACCTTGGTTTTCAAGTTTTCATCAAAAGCTTTCAAAGAAAACAATAATTATATTCGAAAGGTCAACTGTTTTGAAATCAAGGTAACATAAGATTTACAAAGCATGAGTCAATCTGAAGGCAACAAAGTCTGAAATATTCTATTCATAGCAAAAAAGAAAAAAAAAAAAAAAATTAACTTCTTTGAAGGAAATGCAATTCACGAGGAGGATAATTGTATCATTTAGAACGAATGTCGTTACGAGATATGATATGGTGATTTGGGATGACCTCGATGTTGTCTGGTAAATAATAAAGAAAATGTACAAATATGTTATATACGGTACTTTTGAACATTAATAGGTATGTCCAAATCCTCTTGAATACGTTGGATACTATTGTGAAAGGGGTTAATATGCTGACAAAGTAGTTCACTACTAACTGCGTGTTACCTCCTCCACGCTGTGGGCGAGTATTGTATTTTGTTAATTATATAAAGATTACCATTTCATTTCCAACTTCCGTTTTGGTTATTTCTCATTCAATAACCTTTTACAACATTGGCGACGAGGATTAGGCCAAACTCAAGTGAACTTTCCCCAGTACAACGTTCTGGCGAGCAAAGATTTCAATAAAAACAAAACTCACGCAAACGTTCACGAATTTGATATTCTACGAACAAAAATATCGGCAAAACTCACGTCAAAATTCACCAAGGCTACATTGGCGAAGGAAGATCAAAAAATTACCAAAGAAATTTCCAAAATTACCAAAAAATTACCAAAGTGTTGTGAGACCGAAACTTACCTGCCTTCATGGACTCTTCCAGCACTATATTACTGGCGTCGTAATATCCTAATACCGAACATGCGGGAGTAGTAGGAGTAGTAGTACCGCAGTACGACGACCAGTATTGGACACGACCCTTTGTAACATTTGTTAATATGTCTTTCTTACCTCTAAACCGTGTTCCGTGTTGTTTTTTTCCTTTTGTGTACTGACTTTGGGTCCACATCACAAAGAAATATCGAAAAATTACCAAAGCTACAAAGCGTTCTTGGCAATAAGGATTTCCTTGTCCTGAAGACCTGCCTAGGGCGATGAACGATAGGGAGGAGTGGCGAGAGAGGGTCAGGGATATCCGTGCTACCAGCGCGACATGATGATGATGATGATGAATTACGTAGATATTAGCCAAGTTGTTCGAAATTCAACATTCAGAAAAATACGGAATATTATTCTGACTACAAAGAACTGGAAACGTAACGAAAGGTTCGTGAAATGGGAAACAGAAGTTTTCAATTTACAAAAATCATGTATTGTTGAGAGGTTTTCTCGGTGTAAAGGTGTTACGTTGGAAGTTAAATTAGTAGGAAGAGTTAAAGTATTTTTGATAGAAAAATAAACTTGTGAGAACATTTAGTTCGCATAAAGTACAAAATAGAGGATTTTAAAGCAACTTTATAAGAAATATTGAAACAACTAGACGAACAACGGAAGCATTTTGAAGAAAGACTTGAAAAATTCGAGCAATTGTTTGCTGAACAACAACGGAAAATGTTAACAAGTAACAAGAACGAAGACTCAGGGTTTTTTTTTTCTCCCATGACGTTATCATAAATGCGATTGCTAAATTTAATTATTCACCAGAAGGGGAGGTAACTTTTTCGTCGTATTTCCGTAGATACAAAGACCTTTACAAAATGGACTGTACAAATTGGTTTGACCACATGATCAGAGTTGTGCTAAGTAAACTAGGCGTTATCAAACACTCGAAGCTCGTAAATTACATATTACCGAAAAAAAAAACTAGTGACGAAAAGTTTAAAGAAACGGTGAGTTTGCTTTCTGGAGTGTTCAGGCCAAAGACGTCGTTGTTCCATAAAAGATGGAAATGCAGGGACTTAATAAAAAATGTAAGATGAAGATTTCACATGGTTCGCTAATATTGTGAACAATTGGTGTGAGGGGTTCAAACTGGCAGAATTAAGCCCCAAAAATTTTAAATGCCTGATATTTGTTCAAGGTTTGGTGTCGATAAAAGATGCAGAAATCAGGCGAAAGGTTTTAAATAAACTTGAAAATGAACCCCATTTGACTTTGAAAAACCAAATAGAAGATTGTCAGAGGTTTATAAATATTTGACAAGTCGCTAAAGATATCGAAGTTAGCGGTGTGTTGAACATTAAAAAAGTGCGTCAAGAAAATAAATTGAAGAGAAAAATATTACTTTAAAACCCTGTTTCACATGTAGAGAACTACATTTTTATAATGACTGTCCATACAAAAATAAAGAATGTTTTCATTGCAAAAAAAGGACTTCAGAAAATTTGCTGTAAGACAACAATAAAAAACGAGTGAATAATTACGTTAAAGTTACAAATGTAGATGAATCTGCCGGTTGGAATATAAGGAAATTTGTGCTGGTAAAAATCCTTAACAAAAATATTAAATTACAATTAGATAGCGAGTCCGACTTAAGCATAATAAATGGACATATAAAGAAAAAATAGGGAAAACAACGTTAAAGGAAACCAAGAAAATTGCTTGTAATGTTACAGAACAGAAAATAAAATTCGAAGGGGAATTTAGAACAAATGTGACGTTGAACGAGAAAACGTTGAAATCAAGACAATTTGAAACGAAAAATACAAATAACTTTTTTGAAAGGGACTGGATGGAGCAGTTTAAGTCATGGAACAGTTCAATCAATTCGTTTTGCCAAGAAAGTAAAGGTTTTACTAACGAAGCAGAAAGTTTAAAAAACTGAAAATTAAATTCTCAGAGGTATCTTCTGGTGGTTTAGGCATGTCTAATAAAATGAAAGCTGAATTCAAGCTAAAGGAAAATGTACAACCGGTTTTCGAAAAAGAAAAGGAATGTCCCCTTTGCATCGTTAAAACAGATCAATGACGAGCATGACAGACTCAAAAATATGGGTAATTTATCTAAAGTTGACTGTAGCGATTGGGTTTCACCAACGGTATATATAAAGAAAGTCTTAAGAGATATGTGTCTACGCATGGGCATAAATGATACCCTCAAAAATTATCATTACCCACTTCCGGAGCTGGAAGAGGTTTTTGCACAACTTAACGGGGATCGGATATTTTCGAAAATTGACTTAAGCAGCAGATTGAAGTGGACTACGAATGTTCCAAATTGCGATAAATAAATTTCAAGGAATGTATATATTCAATTGTTTAGCTTTTGGGATAAAGGTCGCCCTAGCAAGTAATGGATACGATGCTTAATGGCGTTGACTTTGCAGTAATTTATCTAGACGATATTCTGCTGATAAGTGAAGACCCTGAAGAACACAAGAAAATGGTTTTCAGAAGTATCCAGGACTATGGATTCAAGCTGAAAAACAAAAATACGAATTCTTTATTAATAAATTCAAATATATGGAACAAATGATTGATAAAAATGGCAGGAGACCAGGTCTGGCATGAGCCAGTGCTATAAAAGACATGCCTACTTCTGAAAATGTCTGCTCCCAACGTAGTTTCTTGGGTTTGTCAAATCATTACAACGTATTTATACCAAACATGCATTGTTTGCGAGCTTCGTTAAACAAACTAT
Organism: Sepioteuthis lessoniana; assembly: GCA_963585895.1. Classification (NCBI taxonomy): domain Eukaryota; kingdom Metazoa; phylum Mollusca; class Cephalopoda; order Myopsida; family Loliginidae; genus Sepioteuthis; species Sepioteuthis lessoniana. Next base: position 73,753,724 of record OY757936.1, on the reverse strand, counting down.
TAAAAAAAGACTCTAAATGAGTTTAGAAGACGGATTGCCAGGAAGCATTTGAAAAAAATAAAGGAATGATAACGTCAGACTTATTTTTGACACATTACGATCCCCCACCAAAAAAAAAAAAAAAAATAATAATCGTTGCATGCGACGCTAGTTCATACAGAATTGGAGCCTGCATTATGCATGAACTCGAAGACGGCTTGCATCCAGGACGTTTCTTCCAGTCGAAAAGAATTAATCCCTGATGGAAAAGGAGAATTTAAAGATTGCTTTTTCCCTTACGAAATTTCGTAAACTTATCAACGGAATAAGGTTTACTTTACAAAAGGATCATAGAACATTACTAGCTATTTTGTCGTCGAAAAAAAGGTCCACCGACTCATGCTGCCCTCAAAAATTATCACTTCCCACTTCTGCTGCGATTGGAAACCATCATATTGAATTACGATTTCAGGGTCGAATTCTTGTCATCAATTGTATCACGCGGACAGATTGTCCAGACCTATCCTCCTAAATACCGAACGTTTGGAAGACACTTTCATTATTTCTCTACAAGCGAAAATAGAGATTAAAAAATACTATGCAAAACTGCGCAGAAACTACCGGAGATTTTAGAAGAGATAAAGAATAAATCATCGGATGAGAATTGCATTGTGAGAATGAAGGAAAAGCTAAAAGATAGGAGTAAAACAGAATCTGGGGTATTTTCATATTGCAATGAGGCTCTCATATACAACGAAAGAGTGATAAAAACAAATTCTTAAAGAATTCCACACAGGGAATCCTGGTTTATCCAGAAAGAAAAGCTTAATGAAAAGTTGTCAACTGGTGTAGCATGGATAGAGACATCGAAAGTTTGGTAAAGTCATGCAAATGTTGTGCTTTGACAGCTAAAGCAGCACCGATAAAGTTTAATTCATGGCCAGAAACTGACTGCCTCTATTCATGTATGCATATTGACTTTGCTGGTTCACTTAATGGTTTATATTTGATCGTTGTCGACAACTTTTCCAAGTGGCCAGAGATATCAAGATGCAGCCACAGGAGTAGTAATTGGGTTTCTTCGCGAACTATTCTTGAGGTTCGGGGTCCAGATTCCACTGCTTTGGATAATGGCACCCAATTTATATCAAAAGAATTCAAGGGATTTTGTAAAATATTTGTGGTAGAGCATATAATTGGCCCTTAGCAGCCAAGAAGCAACGGCCAAGCAGAGCGTTTCGTGGATACCTTTAAGAGGGCCCAAAAAATCCAACGATTGGCCCACGGATGTAGCATTGCAATAATTTCTACAAGGTTTACACCAAATAAAAATGAATTTTCGGCCATGACTCCGACAGAAATTATGTTAGCTAAGCTGATACCCAACAATGAAAAATTCGAACATACGGTTCAAAAAACTGGGAAAAAAATTGACGAATTGGGGGAAAAGAGTCTTTCTGAATGTATCAGATGGGGAAAAATATTGGGAAGTTGGAACTATCGGTAAGATGATATATTTAGTCAAAGGACCGGATATAGTGCACAAAAGGCACTTGAATCAAACAAAAATAGGCATATAGATGAAGAGAACGATACTCCAATGGTTGTTGAGCCAATGGAAGTTCTTTTTCAATACATTTGATGTGCCCATTTCTCGGAAAGCTCCTGAGGCAAAAATACAAAAAACACAAAGTTAGAGAAGAGAGAATCGACATTAACCCGAAAATGAAAAGATATTGACTCTGTGCAGAGTAAATCTAAAAAAGGCGTGTTATGTAACGTACCTATCAACATTAATGGGTATGTTCCAGTCCTCATAAATTCGTTAGAGACCACTTTCAGAGCGGAGATAATATATTGACCGTCTCTTGCGGCGGTTATTCGGTCGAGGCTGCCTGACGTGGGTGCCAGGGAAGCCCAGCACTCATGACTCGCAGCCGAACTTTCTCGAGCCTCAGAGGGCAGTCTCACCAGGTTCTAACTCTTCTTGGAGAGGCTAGGTTTATCGCATGGTGCCTGAGGCTTCCTTTTTGGGAATGCTACCCAGGCTAACCTTAAAAAGGCCTTGTGCCGTACTTGCACGTTTGGTGTGTGCGTGACAAATACCGTAATATGCTGACTAAATAGTTCACCACTAGCCGTGGGTTACCTTCTCCACTCCGCTGGTGAGTATTGTATTTTGTTTATGTTATAAAGATTACCATTTCATTTCCAACCTTCATTTTGGTTATTTCTTGTTCAGTAACCTTTTGTTAGGTTACGACAAAACGTCAGAAAAAATGCCTGTAAAGTTATAAAACAAACAAGATGTTCTTCACCTTAACGTCATACGTTGAGTATCACGATAGACAGAGTCAGTCAGTGAACGAGGAGAGACGTCTAGGTTGCTTATAGAGAGAATATGGGTCCTTGTCAAACTGGTTCGTATGTCGGTCGGATTTTACGGCATATCAACCCTTGGGTCATTTTATACCGAATTCTTTGTTTTTTTTTGTTTTATTCCTTCTTTGTCGGTTTGTATTTAGTGCAGGTATTTGTAGGTTATTTGTTGGTAACTAGGTAGAGTAGCAAGAGTTTGGTAGTTATCAGCTGAAGTCAGCATTTCTGTTGAGGGTTTGGATATTCAAGAATGTATCACTCTGGGTTAGGTTAGATTATTTTAGGTTGGTTGGTTTTATGGCATGTCAACACTTGCTGGTTTATTTGATGCTGAAGTCAGTCTTCCTGGCAAACAATTATAGGGTTTCATGTAAATATTCCTGCTTAACAATTATAATCATTGGTTTTTACACTGTTATATGATTTTAAGTATTCCTATCAAATACAAATAATTAGCACACAGATATATGGTTTCAAGTATCCCTATGTAATAATGATAATTTAGAAGCAATTGTATGGTTTCAAGTAAATATTTCTTTTCAATAATAATCGTTCAATGACATTTATATGGTTTCAGCTATTTCTGTTCAATATGAATAATTTTCAAACAGATCTACTCCGTGGAAGAGTGTACGTAAAAATAATTGTCACGAAGGAGTACTTCACACTCCTTAGAGCTCCAAAATGAGAGTCTCATTACCAGATCTAGTACAAAATCATATCTAGATAACCTTTTTTAGGAGGGGGGGCTCTTGTGCAGTGGACTGAGTCGGTGTATTCTAAGTTTTAATGATAAAGATGGGCCAGGATTAGTTTTAGCCGTCATCATATTTACCCAACCCCTCCGCTCGGGCTGGATATGACACAAGGTCAATTTTTTAAAGCGGAATTTAACAGGTTTGAATTCAGAGTTTTCCTTCTCCTAGACTAGTTGCCTCACCAAGGCTGAAGAAATCAGTCTGCCCTACTATTTACCCATAGCTGGAGGAAGAATAATTGAATTCATACCTTTCCCAAGGGTATCAGTGCTATGTCAAATGCAATCAGTCTCGTCCAGGATTTGAACTCGTGTCGCCGTGTCCAATTCCTGCGACGATAACCATTACATCACGGGCACCTCCTTAGCTGTTATAAACATTTTTCATGACAGTCACCCCGAAAACCCACGACTCATATTCTAGACCAACACCCGTTAGTTATAACAAAACTTTTATACAATTTTAAAGAAGTCTTGACATCTATTCCTTTCCACCAGAAAGCTATCACCTATCATCGGCCAACATTTAAACTCCGTATCGTGTCTTTCTCTATCTACAATACGATTCTAAAGTAATACAAAAACAGGCATGGCTAATTGGAAGCAGTTAGACATTAAGAATTGCACAAACGAATTTGTTTCGACGAATATAGATATACGTTATCAGTACAGATCAGGTGCTGTTTAAAAAAGTAGATATGATAAAATACTCTGGGGCTTTGAGATCCACACCGATTCCCTCATTTAATCAAGAAGACTGGAAAGCTGTAAAGTAATGATCTGCCAGAATGTGGCTATAGCTGTACAAAAGGATGTCAACATAAAATAAGAAATAAATTGAAAAGAAAAACTACAAGGGCCGTACTCGAGACTTGACGGTGGTATGGAATATTGAAAGAGTCGCGTGTGGAGTAGCGGTTATCATCGTTGGAAATTGACTCGACACCTAGAGTTTAAATCCTGAACAAGGCTGCTAAGTGTTTCACTTGACGCTAACGCCCTCTTCTCCAACCAACTAAGAGTATATAGAAGGGCAAACAGAGTGCGTTAGCATTTGTATGGGGTAATCGTTGTGAGAGAAAGAAGAATTGTAATTTCGAAACCAGGGAGCGTTGGAACCTACTTAGTACTGAATATAAGCACCCAGAAAGGAACAACGAAGGAAATGTTAATTTTCTTCAAAATACGAACAATGTTCCATAATATATCGAGGTTGATACTATATTTATTAACACAGAAATAGAAAATGAATGACACGACAATAAATCCACCTGGCATTCACCACACTTATTCCAGCGAGTTTTCCATTGGTTGAAGTACCTCTGAAGTTCTTCTTTTTATATTGCATAAATACGCATTGTTGAATTTTTCTTTTGTCCTTCACGTACTTCAAATCACAATTGTGGTGGCGGTAGTGACAACCAAACTGATTGAATTAACGAAGTGGAAGTGCGCTCATCGTAACAATCATCTTTGCAAAAAATGGAATCGACATTGCGAGTTCAAATCCTGGACGAGGTTGTTTACCCTTAACTTTACACTAATACCCTTGAATAGAATCACCCAGCTATGCGTAGATAATTGGTCAAACTGGGTTCTTTAGCCTTAGATAGGCAAACAATGTATGAGAAGGAAAATTCGAAATTTAAACCAGCTGTACTCCGTTTAAGAATTGACTTTGTGTTGCATCCTGTGAGTGGCGGAGGGGTTGGGTAAATATATCCATTAACGAATTCCAATGCGTTAGAAGCTTGTTAATCACCACGCTAAAACAGGCATCTATTTTTTACGACAAGCATCATTTTTTTTATATACTAAATTTATCTTTGGCTTGCACAAGGCCACTTTAGTGGAGCACGAGGAAATAATCAAACTTACAACAATAGCAAATTGGGTCTGCCTGACAAGCTTGTTAATCATAACGCTATGTCAGGCAGTTACAGTTCCACAATGTGTGTTAGTTTTCTGCTTAATTCATTTTCAAGTCGATTTCACCTATTTTTGCATTCAACATTAAGAATACCAAAGTTCTTCAAGAGCGTTATCCCAAATAAAGAATGCAGTTTTCTCATCAGGTTGGAATGTACTTCCTATGTTTTTTTCTTTAACAGATTCATGATTTGTCATCCTATAAATGTGCAACTGCACAAGTCGATATCTCGTGGCATAATTAACCACGTTCGCTCGACTATTCGTTAATAGGCTCCTTAAGTGTAACAGAATTGTTATTGGGGTTTTTTTATTGTTAAATTAATTGTACTGTTGCATCACTAGGGAAATTTGCCTTAACCGCATTGCTGGAATATAATGGAGAGAGATAGATAGATATCTAGATAGAAAGAAAGAAAGACAGAAAGAAAGAAAGAAAGAAAGGAACATGGATAGATAGACAGATAGATATTAACATAGAAAGAAAGAAAGAAAGATAGAAAGAAAGAAAGAAAGAAATGAACATAGATAGATAGATAGATACTTTTTCTGAAATGTATGAGGATACCTTTTTATTTCACTAAATGTAGTTGCGTAGTTCTGTGGTTAATTCGCAGTCATTTACAAATGAGTGATTGAATGATTTTAAGGGCATGTTAGCTCGTACAGGGTTATTTTATACCCACAGGTTAGGGAATCACGTTGATCGTACATCCATATTTGCATTCTTTCCTTTGTTGTTTCTTAAGAGTTTTTGAACACATACTTATCTAATGTAAATAAGTTTCAGTTCTATTTGAATCATAGATGTTATAGAGTGAACCTGAGAGTAATGGCAAAAAGGAGTACTCGAAATTCTTCAGATTTTCAGAACTGGACCCTTACCATCAGATATAGTTTAGTCTCACATCCAAGACACCCCTTTTGGATGAGGGAAAGTATTACTCCTTTGCAGGTGGGGGGGAACAGTCAGTGTATTCTAAGCCTCACCAACAGAGGGAATCACCTTTTGGGTGGGGTCTTACTGTCAATATATTCTAAGCCCCACCGACAATGCTCCATTTTCTGAAGAAGCTCTTTCAGCATATATAAACATTCCCCAAATTGGTTTTCACATTTTATTTCACTTTTATATAAGTAATAAAATTTCAATTAAATATAAGCTTTCAGTCACAATAAAAATGACTTGAATGGAAAAACTGATGACTCGTTTTTGTGAACTTGTAGGTAAATTTTTAGTGGGTAGAGTGTTCGCCAATGGTCCAGGAGTTCTTCTTAGTTCAGGTACGAAACTTTTTATTACCTTTGAGTTAAAAGGTTTTTCGACATAAGGAAGAGAGATACACATTCTTTCTATACTGACTTTTCCATCTGCCCCCTCCCCAACACGTGCGGCGTCCGTAGCGCACAAATTCGTCTGGCCTCGCCCAGGTCTCAATCTCAACTCACTGACTTTTCTCAAATCTCAGCCCCCGCTTCCGATGCGTGACGTCATTCACATCCCGCGGTCACACTTCCTATCTGGGGTTTCTATTGTGACATCTTTGAATGACACGTCCGCCCCGCGCGTGTTAACACCTGCGCTCATGTTTGCACCTAACTAAACCATGCACTGAGCCGAAAGGTTCTCAACCTAACTAAACCCAAAGGCAAGATATATAAAACGAAATCCCTCGGACATTATATTACATAACTTATTTTAAATTCCATAGCCGCTTTGGTCAAATTAACTGAAACCATTCAATCAGAGCCGTGGTCTCGGAGTGAACCGGAACTTAACGGCTCTTAATCTCACTCTGGTTAAATTCTTACTGTATCTTTCCATTCAGCCTTTACTTTAACGACTCCAGACATAATTTAATGTTAAACATGTTAAAAATAAATCTTACTGATCTGTTATAAAACAAGCTATTTGATTGTTTGATTTAGTTGGGTTTTATGGCATATCAACCTTTGTAGATTATTTGATGACAAATCCTCTTTATACATCTATATTAAATATATAGGATTTGATTTGGTTGGGTTTTATGGCATATCAACCTTTGTAGATTATTTGATGACAAATAAATTTCTTAAACGAACCTGAGCTCATTTTTTTGTAGTCAGTTAAATGGTGTCAACTATTGCTTTATAACAAGCCTAATTTGATATTAGTCATTTCTTTGCTTACATACTTTGTTCTATTTGACCCCCTAGACAGGACTCAAGTGTTACAAATCCAGGTCAGATTGGACCTAGGAGCAATGGCAATGAAGGAGTATTCTGCAGATATTCAAGGTTGGAGCTTCGTCATCAGTTTGTTTAATGTCGTTACCAGGACACTCGTTGTAAGTGTATTTTACAGCCTCAGCCAACTGGGCCCCCATATAACAGGGAACAAACAATGAATTATCCTCATTATTAAATAGAACAATAAATGTTAGATAGGAATGGTTCAAATTTTTTACTGTCGATAAATATTTTGAATTAACTAACTTGAGTATTTAGCGTAATGGTTATCGCAGGAGAAAATGGAATCGACGACCCGAGTTCAAATGCTGGGTCCGCTTTTTCACATCACTTCCGTTCTCCCTCTGGCAATGGGTCAATTCTACAGCAGACTAGACTCTTTAGTCTTGGTTAGGCAACACTTCTAGGAGAAGGAAAACTCAAATTAAAACCAGATTTACTCCATATAAATCAACCCTTAGATTTAAAAAAATTTTTTCGGACCTATAAGGTCAACTTATACACGACAATTTACGGTATGTGCAAGGAATTAACTATAATTAAATATGAACAATTACTTTATAATCAAAGAATCTGTCATCGAAATATTTTCTAGTAACAGATTTGATTCTCAGATCAAATTAAAAATTCTGCTCTCATGGATTTAATGAACTTTCGTTAGCTTCTGAAACCGGTGACCACTCAGTGTTAGGACAAATCGGGCAGTGTCGGAATAGAACAGGTAGGGCCGAGCACTAAATGAAGAAAACAAAAAGTTTAAACATGGGATATTTAACAAGTCATTTGGGTAGTGTCACGAGGAGTCAGTCATTGTCAGGCGTTGTCGGGAGGCACAGGTGTTGTCGGGTGGTAATTAGATTCTCTGCGCTTATTTTTTCACCTCTTGCTCCCACCCCATCTGCCTCGATGCCTTGTCAATATCCGTTCAGTTCATCTGTTTCAACTTTGTCGCCAGCAATTTATTGGTTGTGTATCGTCTTTTGTCTCTGGACATCTTTGCCTTGAGCAACGAAAGGCAACAAAAAAGAATGATTTAATCAAACCAGACAGACATACAGACAGATAGAGCGGCGTTATTAACTGAATTGTGGGTAAAGTTGATTTTTGCGCCGAGGGTCACGTGTCTTGAAAACCAGACACATTCTGAGAGGTTGCTTTTGTTGAATAAGACGGCTAAAGACAATCTCTTTTGTCAGTAAAACATTGCAATGAATATTAATAGAATCTGTTATAATTGATATTTTTCCACTGGTATAGGAGAAGGAAGGACTTTGGATTCAGTGTTATTCAGAGAATTTGAGACACCGTTCTTCTGCAATCAGCTCATCTAAAAATGTGACTGACTCGACACAAGCCTTCTTCACTAGGAACAAATCACCTGTGTAGCTTATTTGCTAAACTCCAGCAAAGCAAATTCTTGCAAGTGACAAACATTATCTATCTATCTATCTATTTTTGAAAGATATATATCTATCTCTTCTACCTTCTTACTTCACAGTTATGGGTCAGATAGGGCAGACTATCTAGCCTCTTCAGCTTTTGTAGGGGGAGAAGTAAAGAGTGAATTCAATGGGTTATTCGGAGAATCTGCAGTAGACTGGGGTACCATTCTTTTGCTATTAGCTCATCCAAAAAAGTGCATCGGGCGCTACACAATCCTTTGTCATTATAAACAAATCACCCGTGTAGTTTATTTGCAAAGTTCCGACGAATTAAACGCTTGCCATCAACGAAAATTATTTCATTTTATCTATATCTATCTATCTATCTATCTATCTATCTATCTATCTATGTCTGTCTATCTATCTGTTTAAAATTGAACAGACTGAGATGGATATATCTAAAAAGAACCTAAAAGAAAAGAAATGAAAAGAAAAGAAAGGCTATCCCCTTTTTGTGTGGGGTGAGCATTCATTTCAGTGCCCCTCTTATACGAGTCTAGTAAAGACATTGGCGTCTGAACTTAGATACATGGCATACACTAACACCCACAAATAAATACACCCTCACAGTTTTTTAATAAAATCTAAATTTTCTTTTAAACGAGAACACCAGGATTTGTAGTATTTCTAATGGAACATTATATAATCAAAACGGATATTATTAGGTATTATCAAACTGTTTAGTATTGAAAAATATGAATATGAATATGTATTATTTTTGGTTGTAGAATTTCAACACAGTAAAGTTTGCTAATAAATAATATATATTTTTATTTATTCCATTAGAAATAATAAAGTCCTGATATTTTTGGCAGAAGAAAAAAAACTTTTTACAAAAATGGTATGGGGTATGTTCATTAATGGGCGATACTGTAGAAGGTCTCAAGGTTCTCAATGAAATCTCATTTGATTAAAATGAAAATACTTTTAAAGACACTTATATATATATATATATATATATATATATATATATATATATATAGTGTTTGATTTGGTTTGGTTTTATGGCATATCAACCATTGTAGGCTATTTAAAGCCAAATCGTTTTTATACAAATATATCAAATATAATTTTTCAATACATTTTGTTTATAACATTTTAAAAAGGCCCTGAGGTCACTTTTTTGTAGCCAGTTAAATGGTTTCACTTATTTCTATTTAATACGAATAATCCTATTTATTATTTATCATTTGTTTGCATACTGTTAAATGTTTCCAAGTATTTCTATTTAAGTCTAACAATTTGATTAAATATCGGTCATTTGTTTACATATAATTAAATAATCAAACAGTTTTATTTATTTTATTTCAAACAATTCAGTTTAGCATAAGTCAAAGTTAAATGGTTCCAAGTATTGCTATGTATCACTAACAATTCAATTAAACATCAGTCATTTGTTTACTCACAGTTAAATGATCAATCCGTCCTGTTTTAAACAAATTTTATTTAGCATATATCATTTGTTTGCACACAGTTTAAATGTCAAACAGTTCTATTTGACCCATTGGTAGGACCCTATTAGGTGCAACCAAACCGGGCCAGAATGGATCTGGGAGCGATGGCAATGAAGGGGTACTCGACATTCTATAAAGTTCCAGCATTACTGAAGCCTCACCATCAGATTATTTAGCGTCATAGACAGGACACTCGTCGGGAGAGTCTTACCCCTTTGTAAAGATGCAGTCGGTGTATTCTGAAGCCTCAGCCAACTGGACCAAACTACATGGTATCCCAAAAGTTGGGAGCTAAAAGCAAAAAGGAGGCCCCTAAAGAAACCTTTGCGGTTGTAAGTCCAAAATTCTCGGAGGGTATTTAAATTGACCCTTCTTTACAATACAACTATCTTTTAGAACAATATATATATATATATATATATATATATATATATATATATATATATATAAATGATGTGTTGCCGAAAGGTTTACCGGCTCGACCAAGAAGACGATGACTCACATATATGAATTATACATACTGTTTCACATATTCATCTCGCAATAGAATACACTCGGCGTATCGGATCTAGAATTTCTGTAACTCTCCCAAAAATGAAAGCACTAAAGTTATTTTTTAAATCAATAAAAATAAAAGATAAATCTCATCAGAGAACGTTCCACCAATTTTGACTTAGACACGTGTGGAAAATGTCTCGTATCTGTATCCATAAACACAACGAAGTAAACGTATATATATATATATATATATATATATATATATATATATATATATAAGTGCTTAATAAACCATATATATATATAAGTGATTAATGAATTATATATATATATATATATATATATATATATATATATTAAAAAAGAGATATGCGATGAAGTAATGTTGAAGTTGTCAGTTTGAAAGGCATCTGGAGAAATGCATAGCTTTGATCTTATGATGCGCGACTAATGATATCAACAGAATATTCACTGCGGAAGCTTTGGCATCATCGAAATTCTGGAGTCGTTTGCGCTAATGAAGTTGTTAGGCAGATATAATTCAGCCCTTACATACAGACATAGTCAGGAGGAGTTATTAGTGGGGAGATAGATAAATGAATGTGTATATACATACAGACGGACATACATTCGCATATAAGTAGAGATGATAATTTGTTTTTGGCAGATACAAGAGTCTGTGTATGTATGTATGTATGTATGTATTTAAAGTACAGAGATCCAGGAAAAAGTTATTTAAATTTTACAAGTACAAGGGATAAATTTATAATTGTGTGCATGTAAGTCCCTTATGTGTATGTGTGCGTGTGCATGTGTGTGTGTGTGTGTGTGCGTATGTTTTGTCATTATATATGTATGCATATTTATATATATGTGTGTGCTTGCGCTGTATAATAATATATGTACATATAGTCTCCAATAAAGCTTTCATAAGAGTTTAATTATACACACACACACACACACACACACACACACACACACACACACACACACACACACACACACACATATATATATATATATATATCTATACACACGAGATGAAATGAAATGAATCAGACATTTTTCCTCATAAATATACACATGTGTGTGTGTGTGTGTGTGTGTGTGTGTGTGTGTAAATATGTATATATATGTGTGTTTGTGTGAGTGTGTTTGTGTATACATATATATGTGTGGATGTATATAAGTGTGTGTGAGTATATATATATATATATATATATATATATTGAACCAAAATAGCCGACAGAATGCAAGAAAATATCCTCTAAAAAACAAAATTTGTGATAGTATTTATCTTTTAATATAACATTTGACAGTCTATTTGCTTCATTGTCAAATAATTTGTAAAAAATCTAATTGAATGAAATTAGGAATTCAGAAGATGACATAATTGTGTGTGAAATGAAAATGTGATTAATATTCTATTAAAACTGAACAATGAATTATAAATAAATGGCCTATTTTGTGAATGTTGTTGATAAGTATCCATTAAAGCAACCGACTTCATAGCTTAAATAAGGATCATTAGCTCAATTTCGAATGTTTTTTCGTTCCCAGTTGTTCAAAGATACGTAATGATTGGTGGTTCCAATTATTTTGTCCTGACAACTTCGTAGGCAGTTTATTTTCTCCTGAAGTCTTTCCTAAAATCTTAGATTTGATATTAAGTTATTAACTGCTGAAGAAAGAAATGCTATATCATATGAACACTTAACGAATTTTCGTTTTCAAACCGGCTCATTGGTCAAGTGGGTAGAGTGTTCGCCAGTGGTCCGGGAGATTGGGGTTCAATCCCAGGTCGAGTCATACCAAAGACGTTAAAAAATGGTACTTGATACGTCCTTGATTAACACTCAGTATTATAAGGTACGTATCAAGGGTAAAGTGGAGCAATCCAGGGAAAGGAGTAGCGCCCTCCCCTACACACTGGTGTAGTAGCTATTGAAAAGGGAGCCTCCGGGTCGCCCTCGACTACAGTCGCCAACTTGATTGAATTAAGACATATTTTGTCTATGTAATTGGTTGGAATTGGTGGATAAATTTACCAAAATTGTTCCGAGCGCTTTCGGACCCTTTATAGGCCATCGTCAGGGGTTGCTTGCATGTATAAACAGTGTTTTTTTTAAAGAGGTTTTGAAAGACTTTTTTTTGTTTTTTATAACGTAACAAAATTACGCAAACGCAGAGTTGGATAAGACTGAGATACTGATGAATTAAAAAAAAAAAAAGAACGCTATCAACGGAAATATATTATCAAGAAATATGTAATATTTACAAAACAAAACAAAAAACCCCAAAACTAAAGGCATTTCAAAACACTGTTACTATTTTTAAGATTAATTCTATTGATTTTATTTCTTTTTATATGTAGGCCTTCTCGGATTTGTAGTCGGAGCTTATTAATTTACGTAATTTTGTTATGTGATAAATTTTTTAAAAAATTCTAAAACTCTTTAAAAAAAATACTCTTTATACATGCAAGCAACCGGTCTATGAAAGGTCCGAAAGCGATCGGGACAATTTGGGTTAATGTATTCTCCAATTTCAACCTGAAACCAAGACATCAGGAAACTTGAACGGATCCTGAAAAAATTATATAGACGAAACGTGTCTTTATTATGTAATCAAACAGGCTTAGATGAAAGATTGCTGCTCAACTACACACACACACACTTATATATATATATATATATATATATAATCAAGTCGTACTGATGGCACAGTTCCCAAACTCTCTCTCTCTCTCTCTCTCTCTCTCCCTCTTACTCTCTTTCTCCGTCTATCACTATCGTCAATCATCGTCAAGGAGGTGCACGTGGTGTAATGGTTATCGTCGTAGGAAATGGACACGGCGACACGAGTTCAAATCCTGGACGAGACTGATTGCATTTCACATAGCACTAATACCCTTGGGAAAGGTATGAATCCAATTATTCTCCCTCCAGCTATGGGTAAATAGTAGGGCAGACTGATTTCTTCAGCCTTGGTGAGGCAACTAGTCTAGGAGAAGGAAAACTGTGAATTCAAACCTGTTAAACTCCGCTTAAAAATTGACCTTGTGTCATATCCTGCCCGAGCGGAGGGGTTGGATAAATAGGATCTCTATCGTCAATCACTTCCGACAGGTCCAATAGACAGCAACCTGTGTTCTCACAAAAGTACGCCTTTGTTAGTCAGTCAACACTGGTGTGTTCATGTGTAGGAGTCCATAGGAGAACATCGATTATGATTTAGTCCTTACTTATTCAGCAGTGCCCAGCATGTCTTGTGCATCTTACTTGGATGGTTTGTGAGATGGGAAGAAAGTGGCCATATAGCTACTGGTTTATGGGGTGCTGCTTCCAGGATCTATTCAAAACAGCTTGTAGCATTTATACGTAGTTCCCACCTAGCTTTTCTCCGTGGGTTTCGTAAGAGTTAAGGTAGTACATCCATACAGTAGTTCTGACTCAGCTACAGCTTGGAGAAAATCTCAGTTTATCTTATCTGAGAGATCACATTTTCATTTGATCGATAGCAATCCAAGTCTTCCCAAGCATCATACATTTTAATAATCTGCATAGATTACATACAACAAACGCCTATAGATTTAATAAAAGAAAATTATTTTGCAATAAAAAAAGATCAGAAGAAACAGACGGTATTTCGCAGAAAGAATACTAGAGGCAAACTTTGCAGATGATCCAGCGCTTCTCAAAAATGCACCTATTCAAGCCGAACTCCGACTGCAGAGCCAGGAACAATAGCAGCAGGCATTGGCCATTACATGAACATGTATAAATTTGAGTTTCTGTCTTTTAAACAAAAATGAGCCATCTCCACTTTAGGTGGTAAACCTCTAAAATTAGGGGACCAGTTCACATACCTCGGAGCAATATCTCATCTACTGAAAGTGATTATATATATAATCGGGTCATGGCAAGGGCCTAATACCTCTTTTCCATGCCTTAATCAACTCATTCTTTACAACTAATGTATTTTAATCGTACAGACATATATATGTATATATATCATCATCATCATCATGTCGTACTGGTAGCACGGATATCCCTGACCCTCTCTCGCCACTTCTCCTCCCTATCGTTCATCGCCTCTGGCAGGTCTTCTGGACTACATCCCGTATCCTCACATAGTTGCTGAATGTATGTTCGTGCTGGTCGTCCTGCTTTTGCTCGGCTATGTGTGGGGGTCCAAAGAATACATCACTTATGAGCTCGTCCCTGCTTCTCCAGCAGTGTCCTGCATGTCTGGTTCGTCTAACTTGGATAGTTTTCGTGATAGGAGGCAGGTAGCCGTACAGTTGGTGTCTTGTGGGGTGTTGCCACCAGGACTTGTTTAAGATTGCTCGCAGCATTCTTGTGTAATTGCCATCTAGCTTCTTCTCCAGCCGTTTTGTTAGAGTCCATGTAGTGCATCCATATAGCAGTATCGATGCACCGCTGCCTGGAAGAAACTGCGTTTCATTTTATCGGTTCGGTCTGATTTCCATATAATCGAGAGCCTTTTGATAGCTGTCCATGCCTTCGTTAACCTCGTGTCGATGTCCTTTTCGGTTGATGAGACGCTGCTTCCTAGGTAAGTGAATTTGTCATATGTATATATATAGTTGGAAGTGTTTCGTGACATATCATCATTACTCGATATTTTTTACTAATTTTGAATAAATTGGGGGAACGTATTTTGATAAAGTATAAAAGACACAGCCTTTTCGGACGACGGTCTTTTTAGACATTGATTGAATTGTGAATTAGGATTGATGAAAATTTGTTTCGACCTCATTATGACATCATAAATCGCGGGAAAATTATATGAGATTTTTACAATCATCATCATGTCGTGCCGTTAGAACGGATATCCCTGACCCTCTCTCGCCACTTCTCCTCCCTGCTTGCATGTTCTTTTATGCAAGTTCTGGCAAATTTACATGCGAGATAGATTTCTTCTCGTGAGAGACGAGATCGGCCCACAATAACTTCTGCCTTCAGAAGTGAACATATTTTCTACTGCTTGACACGCAAGGCATAGTCTTACGCGCTTTGATCCTGGCGGTAAGTTTCTTCTCTCGCTACACGAGATTTTTAAATATAGAAGAAAACAATTTATTGGTTAGTAGATAAGATTATAAGTAGTTTTAGAGTAAACTAAAAAGATCTACACGTTAAATTTTCTATTAACACATCACTCAATAATTCCTGGGCCTGACATATAGATGGCGCTACAAATAAAAAAATCCATATAATTTTCATAAAGTACGAACCTTCAAATTGCACATTTCAAAATTTGAGCCCAATCGGATTATTAGCTTACTAATTACAGTCAAGTGAAGCTATTGTTACAAATTTTCAAAATAGTGAAAAAATTTCGTGTGTTGATAAAGTATTGCTTTCTCATGGGAAAAATACGGTCAAAGCAAAGCAATAGTTTGATAAGTGTTATTCAGATTCTGCTCCGTCGTAAATAACAGTTAAGCGGTCGTATGTTGACTTTAAACGCGGCCGTCCAGACACAAATCATGCTGAACGCTCAGGTCATCCAAATTCGGCAGTTGTCCCTGAAAACACACAAAAAAAAAAAAAAAAAAAAACGCCACAAACTTGTTTTGGCCGATTGTAAATTGAAGTTGCGTAAGATAGCAGTGAAGTTGAAGATACCTGAAAGCAGGGTATTCACCATTTTGCGTGAACATTTGTCAATGAGAAATCTGTGTTCAAATTGGGTGCGCGTTTGTTCACAGTCGATCGAAAACGACAAAACATCGACGATTCAGAGTGTTGTTAGCTACTGTTTCAATGCAGTAAAAAGGAGTTTTTGCATAAATATGAGACAATGAATGACACATGGATCCACCACTTCACTCCGCAGTCAAATCGACAGTCAGCTGAGTGTAGGTAAAAGCCATCCAATGAGTCCAAAGACTCAAACATCAGATGGCAAGGTTTTGGCCTCCGTATTTTGAAATGCTCAAGGTATTTTGTTCATCAATTACTTTGAGAAAGGAAGAACCATCAATAGTGAATATTATATAGCATCATTGATCCGTTTGAAGGAAGAAATCGCAAAAGAACGACCACAAATGAAGAAGAAAAAATTGCTCTTTCACCAGGACAATGTACCATGTCACAAGTCGATCGCAACAACAGCAAAACTAAATGAATTGCACTTTAAATTACTTCCGCACCAACCCTATTCTCTAGATTTGGTCCCCATTGACTACTGGCTGTTTGCAGACAGCAAAAGAATGCTCCAGGGAAAGAGATTTGGCTTCAATGAAAAAGTGATATCGGAAACTGAGGCGTATTTTGAGGCCAAAGACAAATCGTTCAACAAAAAAGGCATCGAATTGTTAGAGAAGTGTTGGAATTCAGTGTATCACCCTAGAAGGAGACTATGTTGATGAATAAAGTCGAATTTTGCCTAAAAGTTGTTGTTTTATTAGTTAGGCCCGGGACTTACTGAGTGATGTGTTAGATTATATGATAGTCAGGTTACATATTATTATTATTATTATTATTATTATTATTATTTTACTCTTTTGCGAGTTTTTCGCATCAGCGGAAGAAGACGGTTTAGTTAACGGTAAGTCTCCTCAAGTCTTCAAAACTCTTCTCGGTATCCTCACCGATCTTTCTTGCTGTAGTCTGGATGGTCTCCACTTATCAACTGATATAGCTTTCAAAAACTTTTAAAATCAAGTTTTGCAAACGTTATTTCAAGGCCTTTTTGTATAACTAAGTTTCACGAAGAAAAACCGACTGTCTGATGTTTGCGTAGATGGTAATTAATTTTTTGTTAATACCTAAATACCGACTGTGACCCCCCTCCTTCCACCTCTTCGGAAGAGTCGGTAATAATCACAGTTTGTGCAGGTAAAAATGTAACTATTCTCGCGTTTGTGCTTCTCCTGTCTATCTGACTGTCTGTTTGTCTATCTGTCTGTCTCTCTTTCTCTCTGTCGGGCGCAAATGACTAAGCAAGTAATTGTTGCTGAGCCAACACTTGCTAATAAGCTGAGATTTCTTATTAAGATGATAGTCATGTTCCGAGGAAAATAATGATGCCCAATTTCTCCAAATACAATCAACGATTTCTGGAAGCTGCTACACACACTTTCATCCTTTTTACAATTTTTCATTCAACAATTGGGGATTTATCAAATTTATCTTTATAATCTCATATGTATTTGAAAAAATGTTGTGTTATTGGTATAGCATCTCTTGTGGGTAAGATTTGAAATATAGACACACACACACACACACACACACACACACACACACACACACACATATATATATATATATATATATGTGTGTGTGTGTGTGTGTATGTATGTATTTATGTATATAGGAACAGGGCACAAATTTTCTAGACACATATAGTGCTTAAAAAATCATACCAAAACTCACTAAAAATAACCTGGAAAGTACTAAAACTGGCATCAGCTTAGAAAACATTCTCCAAAACACTGTAATCTTTGCACAGAAGAAAAATATCCATAATCACCTTCACAGAACAAAAAAACTTTTAAATAAACACTCAGAACTATATCCAAATGTAGGCACAGAAGCAAAAATCCTACAAAGCCACTTGAAAACTATCGAATCCAAAGGCTAATCAAACTAAATGACAATCAAAACTAATAATAATAATAATAATAATAATAATAATAATAATAAAGGCCTTATTTCCCAGACTTGACGTAGACAGACTGTATGGTCACGAAAAGGAGGTGGAAGAGGTATTACCAGTATTGAAGACAGCGTCGATACATCGATACAACGACTAGAAGACTACAAAAGAAAACAAGGAGGAAGACTGATTACAGTCATCAGAAACAATATAGACAACACAAGCAACCACAGAAAAACAAAAACTGGGAAATGGCCAAATGTATAGACATTTTAAGAGACAAACAAGCGACATCTCACATGTAAAAACTTTGACATGGCCAAAAAATGAAACCTTTAAAGAGAAATGGAATCTCTCCTGAAAGCAGCGCAAAAGAACACCATAAGGACTATGTGAAAGCAAAAATAAACAAACGCAACAAAATAGCAGGTGTAGATTATGCGTGATAGAGACGAAACGATCAATCACATAATAAGCGAATGTAGCAAATTAGCGCAAAGTCTATAAGACCAGACATGACTGGGTGGACAATGTGATCTACTGGGAATCATGCAAGAAGTTTAAATTTGACCATACGATTAAATGCTATGTGCACAAACCAGAATTTGTCCTAGAAAATGAGA
Organism: Sepioteuthis lessoniana; assembly: GCA_963585895.1. Taxonomy (NCBI): domain Eukaryota; kingdom Metazoa; phylum Mollusca; class Cephalopoda; order Myopsida; family Loliginidae; genus Sepioteuthis; species Sepioteuthis lessoniana. Next base: position 73,734,805 of record OY757936.1, on the reverse strand, counting down.
TACACAAACTTAGGAATTTTGAGATATAAACGGATCATCTAATCTCGACCAGACGACCAGATTAGTGATAGTCAATAACAAAAAAAAAAAAAAAGAAGTGAACCTGTCGAATATAGGACTTTGCCGTTCTGGCTGACTACAGCGTAAAACTGAAAGAAATCGAAAAGAGAGATAAGTACATTGACCAAGCAAGAGAATTAAAAAAAACTGTGGAGCATGATATTGACGGTAATACCAATTATAATTGGCGCGCTTGGCACGGTCAACGCAGGGTTGGTACAAGGACCGGAGGACTAGAAAATAAGAGGACGAGTGAAGACCACCTAAACTACAGTATTGTTGAGATCGGCTAGAATACTAACAAGAGCTCTGGAGACTTGAGGGACTTGCTGTCACTTAGACCCCTGTTGAAAACCATCAGCTGACGCTAGTGTTTAAAACTTTAAAATAAGCAAAATATTAATAAAGTAAAAATTATAATAGGACCTTACGAAAAGTGATATATGCACAAACCAGACTTCTTCCTAGAGAATGAAACGCACGATGTTCTCTGGGATTTTGAGATACTAACAGATCATCTAATCTCGGCCAGATGACCAGACCTAGTGATAATCAACAACAACAACAAAAAAAGAAAAAAGAGAACCTGCTGAACAGTGGACTTTGCTGTCCCAGCCGACCACAGAATAAACTTAAGAGAAAGCGAAAAGAAAGATAAAGATCTACACCTTGCCAGAGAAGTAAAAAAACAACTATGGAACATGATGGTGATGGTCATTCTAATTGTGGCTGGTGCGCTTGGAACAATCCTCAAAGGATTGGTAAAGGGGCTGGAAAATTTAGAAATAAGAGTACAACTGGGGACCATCCAGACAACAGCATTAATAAAATCAGCGTGAATACTGAGAAGAGTCCAGGAGAATTGAGGAAACTTGGAGTTATTCAAAATCCAGTGAAAGGCCATTAGCTATCGCGGGTGGGAAAACTCTCAAAGGAGGAAAATGATTAAAATAATAACATTTGCTGTCCCTGCAGACTATAGAGTGAATATCAAAGAAAACGAAAAAAGAGACAAGTACTTCGACCTTGCTAGAGAACTGAAAAAGCTATGTAACATGAAGGTGATAGCATTTCTTGTCGATGCCTTCGCAACAGTCCCCAAAGGCTTGGTAAAGAGACCGGAGGACTTGAAATTAAGAGGACAATTAAAGACTATCCAAACTACAGTATTGTTTAGATTGGTCAGAATACTGAGAAAAGTCCCGGAGACTTGAGGACACTTGCTATTGCTTAGACTTCTGTGGAAAATCATAAGTCAATACTGGTGTAAAACACTTGCTAGGAATAATATGATATGGTCTCGGAAAGCTGGATAATAAACTGCTTCAAAATGTACAAGATATCAGTTAAAGTCATAAAGCATATCGAGAAAACCATGAAAACCTGGAAAGTGGAATTGACAGCAGGAGGGAAAAGCTTAGCTTAAGCGAAGACCAAAAAGGTATATCGCAAAGAGATGCACTATTACCATTACTATTTGTAATAGTGATGATGTCATTGAACCTCATACTCAGGAAATGCACGGCCGGATACAAACTTGGTAAATCGCGGGAAAAAAATCAATCACCAAATGTACATTTATGACATCAAACTATTTGCCAAAAACAAAAACAAAACAAAACAAAAATAAGAATTGGAAACACTAATAAACTAAGTTAGAATATACAGTCAGGACATCGGGATGGAATTTGTCATATAAAAATGCTCTGACAAATGGATCAAAAGAAAAGGAAACTGATGATGATGATGATGATTCAAAGGGCCTTACATACAAAAAACTATATGCGTCAAGAAGATGACAAGGAAGAGGAGTAGTAAGCACTGAGTATTGCATCGGAGAAACAATTCAGTGATTCGAGGAATACACTAAAAATGTTGCTTTAGCAAAATAAGGGCAAACAGAAAACAACAAAAACTAGGAAACAGAAATGGAAAGAAAAACAACTGTATAGATATTTCAAGCGACAAATTGGGGAGATTGAAAACAAGAAGATTTGAAAACAGTTAAGAAAGAGAAACATCATGAGAAACTGGATCTCTTTTTATAGCAACACAAAAAGAAAAAAAAAACAAAAAAAAAACAAACATATAGACTAATTAGATTATAGCGAAAATTGAAAATACTAAACAAGATAGCAATTGTAGAAATTGTACAATTTTTTTAGAAATTATGCCCCCAGAGTTTTGTACTGTGGAATGAATATATAAAATAGCATGTATATTTCATGTGATTTATCCTCTTTTTGGTTTGTCCGATAAATTTTTGGTAACACCCTATATGCGAGGATCATTTAATATGTTTCCAGACTTTTTTCATATGGCCACTTTTATTGATAGTACATACATGAAACTCTAGTCTCCTTCGAAATAATCTTCTCCAGCTGCAATGCACTTGGACCATTTCAACAACTTCTGAAAGGCCCCATGGAAATCCTCTTGTGTGAGCGTGTCAATGACCTTCGTCACAGCCTCTTTCATCTCCTCAATTGTCTCATAACGACAACCTCTGAGCTTAGGGAAAAACCAAAAGTCACAGGAAGCAACGTCTGGACTATAGGGAGGGTGGGGAACTGTCTTGATGCCCATCTTAGTCAAATAGTCTGTGACAAGGATGGAATTATGGACTGGTGTATTGTCCTGGTGAAAATGCCACTGACCGGATTTCAAGAGTGCTGGCTCCTGAACTCCCTTAAAACCTCAACATTGTAACTCTAACCCTAATACTTTGGCTAATCAACTCTGGTGTATTGACTTCCTTACTCCTCCCACACCTCTCATCATTCCTCACAGACTGTGCCTTCCTTGAATCTCTTATGCCACTCAAAAACTGATGCTTGATTCATGCAAGATGGTCGAAAAGCAGTCTGAAGCATTCCATACGTTTATGTGGTATCATTTTTCCAAGTATAAAACAGAATTTTATTGCGTATCGTTCTTCTAAAGTGTCCTCACGTCCAGATTGCATTTTTGAAATTCACCGGCTGTGACAATCAGGCTCTAGTAGGGAGTATTCCAATTGCTTCTGTAGCGGCTCATTTGAACCTGGATTCATAAAAATTGGTCAGTCATCTCATAAGATATATAGCAATAACTTAGTGAATTTTCAAGAGTCTCCGACAATTTTAAATGCCTATACAAAAAAAAAAAGGCTGGAAACTTATTGAATGCACAACGTATATATATATATATATATATATATATATATATAAATTATTCTCAGAAAAGCGAGTTTACAAAACATCTAAAAACTTTTCGAGCAGCGCTGGTTTAAAACTTCCAATTTTAATATGACAATTCAATACTTCCCATAACTTTGAGTTTCATGTATCATCACAATCATCAAACAGAAAATGGCGTCTTCAACATTCCGTCTTTGATATTTTTTATTGGTCACGGGATACAAGAACTGAACACCAGGCAAAAATGTTTTTATTTCTTGGACTAAATAGAGGATTTTTTGATAGATTTTTTTTACCCTTGAGGCTATTAATATTGAGGCAAATGGCATAAAACGAATTTATCTAAGAGTCTTCATTTGGGCACGTTTGCTGACTTTCGGGTATTCCAATACGCGTATTTCTTCAAGACACTGCAATTATTTTGACCACCTGGACTTTTTCTCGATAATTTCTTACTTAATTGTGGGTCATTTGGCTGTTTCAAATTTTACTTTCCATACACTCCCGTGTGTGAGAAAGTAGCGTAAAATACGGTGTTTAAGTTGGCCTTTTAAGTTTTTAAAAAATATCTTCACAATTAGGCGTCGGCTTTTATGGTTTAGCTAAAGTTTAAATCTTTAGCACTAATTGACTACTCCGAAGTAAAATTCAGATTTTAGCCCTGCTGTATAAGTCGACACCTAGATTTGTACAAAGTTTTTCCAGCTTAAAAGGTCGACTTTTACGCTGAAATTTACTGTAAGCCGATAACATTACAACCTCTTTACAACTTTGTATTGACGTATTTAATGCTAAAGATTTATGTCCAACTCCTAAAGAGATGGGGTCTTCGCTTCTAGGGGAGGAGGTTTGAGTAAAGAGATTAAGGTCTTTTCACCTTTTATAATGGACCAGCGATAGGAAATCGCCAACCTTTAGGCTGTATACAGTCTTCAAAACTATTTTATGAGACCTTCCAATATTTTGTTGGAAAAAAAAAAAATCAAAATTTCGCAACATGACTTAATCGGAT